>VNJR01010221.1:0-34097 GCA_008042585.1 Drosophila punjabiensis
CACGGTTGGTTGAGCAATGCGCCGAGGTAAGTAATAAACTTATTGGCCCCAAGCCTGTCCGTTGATTGTCCGTTTGTAATACACACAATATGCCAGGATATGGCACAGGGAGCTGGTCTGATCAGGGATGGCCCAACTTATTGATGGCTCATTTATGGATTAATCCAGTTAAAACAAAGTGCTCTAGTTTACGAAGAGAGTCAGAATGAAAATATGAATAATCTGTGTGTATTTAGAAAATGCCAAGGCAATTAGGCGCTCTATTAGGAGTTACCAAGTTGATTCAAGTTCGTTAATTAATTGGAATTTGTATGCTAAAGGTGAAACTAGAAGCTCTAGTTATTTTTTCTATATTTTATAAAGCAAATATTGGAATGTAAAAGGTTACTACGATAGCTATACTTTCTATTAAGATTAACAATAATTATAATTCCTTTAAAACATAATTAATCCTATCCAATTTGACAGCTATATAAAATTCTACCATCTCTAGCAACCAGATTGGCAAAATGGAATTAAGGGGCTGGGTTGGCTGTGGGTTGGACCTGGCCTTTTGTGAGCCGCCCACTCAAATGTGGCCGTATCATGACGAGCTGGCAATGCCAGCGGACGTTTCATCGTTAAATGTGGAACTGTTAAACAGATAATGACCGACCACACCACACACCGGCGCAGACACACACACACACAACCAACCAACAGGGCCACCAACCACCCAAAACCACGGTTCTTCCCCCTTTTCACCGCAGAACATCGAGGAGGTGGCACTGGGCATGGCAGTCAACTGACCACAGGCTTTTGTTATGCTACCCGGCCTTCATAACTGTATCAATGGCGCTGACCAGCTGGGCTGAAGCTCCTGCTCCTGCTCCTGCTCCTGTTCCTGCTCCTGCCAATGATGATAAACAGGATGATGACGAGGACGATGATGATGATGATGTTGTTGATGCTTCCAGTGCTCTGGTGGTGTTATTATTCCGCCTGTTATTTGTTGGTGTTGTCCTGCGGAAACCAGACGGCTGTCCTGCTGAAATTCTGATGCATTGAAATATAATTATTGGGAAATGTGCGATTGTCGTTGGGTTTCCGTTTACGTGCTCGCCATATCGGTTTGGGTTTTGCTTCACGATTATGCATGCATATTGGGGGATGGGATATGGGGAATGGGGAATGGAATGGGATGGAACCAGTGTAGGACATGATTGTTTGTCCTTGTACATGCCATTACAATGTGAGGCGACAAAATGGGAATGCATATTCAAGTAGATGGATCCTTGCTGTGTATATAGGATATATTCTCAATAAATAGAAATATAATTGGTTAAGGTTTTTGGCTACTATTTCTATTGTTTTTAAATTGTTAAATTTAATTAATATTATAATTTTCAATATGAACTACTTAAAAGATTATATAAAATACAAATTAATCAAAAAATAAATAGTCTAAAATATTACAGTTATAAAAATTATAAAAATAATTAGGCGTTAATTTAATATAATTCAATAAATAATTAATTTAATAATACATTTTATTATTTCAATGTCTTACTTCATATTTTTACGTTAATTAACACTGCTAACCCTGTACCTGCACGCACACACATACACTCTCATCGATTTGGGGCTAAGTATTTGATAAATATATATATATATATATTATAGATTACATTTTTAAAAATCTTTTAAAGGACAATATTTACCCCTTAAAAATAAATGCAACGTACTTAAAATTAATTTTTCAATGTCTTACTTCATATTTTTACGTTAATTAACACTGCTAACCCTGTACCTGCACGCTAACTCACACACTCTTATCGATTTGGGGCAAAGGAATTGACAAATATAAATATATAGATTACATTTAAAAAAATCCTTCTAGGGAAAATATTTACCCTTTAAAAATAAATGCAACGCACTTAAAATTATAATTTATTATTTTTATTTCATATTTTTACGTTAATTAACACTGCTAACCCTGTACCTGTACGCACACACACAAACACACTCTCATCGATTTGGGGCAAAGGAATTGATATCACCCTCTCGCTCTCACATTCACCAAACGCACCTCCCACACTAACACACACATACCAATGCACGCAATGGCCATGCAATCATAATTTATGCAAACCGAATGACATAACAGTTGCCAGATTATTGCCGTGCATTAAACACATGTACGCATATAGTTGTAAACGTCGGTACATGCACATTCAATTACCATATTAACCGAAACGACTAATTAACTAAAGTTGTATGTATTTACCTCGGAAGTCTCAATTGGCACCCCCGCACACACACACACATGCAATCGGTGTGCATCTCAAATGCAAGACATTTGACAGCGGAAAATGTGATGTTGCGGCTGCGTCTGCGGCTTGCATTTATAATCAGCATGTGAATTAAACGTTGCTTTAATCGTACGCGCACAGTTTACACTTTTTACCCGACGTTTTAATAGGTTTTTCGCGAATTTTCCGATCAAACATTTTCTCTTCACTGTTTTTCCACACACCGTTATTTCGCGCCATTATCGATCTTGCCATCGGCGTTATCGATAAGAAGCTTTGGGCAGTGTTGGAAAGAAAGCGACTGTCTTGGCGCGCTCTGGGGGGGAATTTAAATTATATTCCTATTAGATTGGTAAAAATAAATTATGATTAAGAAATTTTGTAAAATTTCCATTTTATTATTATGTATAGTATTCCTAAGAAAAAAAAACATTTAATTTGAATTTTTAATGCAAAGCAAATATACAAATATTTGATGTATAAATTGTTAACAAACATTTTCACATTTTATAATAGAAAAACCTAAAACTTTGTGAAAGTAAAACTTATTAAAAATAATTGAAACTTATTTAAAAAATTTGAATATTTTGTAGTTTTAAACTTTGAAAATTATATATGTATGTATATAAACCTTATAAAATGCTGATATTCCATTTAGCTGGTATTTATGAATGCGTTTTATAAATAAAACATCAAGTTTATAATTATGAATAAACAAAAATTGCAAATGTAAAACACATATAATCAAAAGCGGTAAATTCAAATTCAAAAACGTGCGCGCAAAGTGAAACCCAGCGATGCATCAGAAATGCGCAATTTTGAGCTACAGTGCTGGAAAGCGTAAGAGCAATATCGATATCTTTAAGCCGATTATTTACCGATACTTGCAAGTTGGCGCTAAATTTAAAACGTTATCAATTTAAATATCAAGTTAAGAAGAACTTTAACAGTTTATTACTAAAATATAAATATAATCATAAATTTATTTCTAATTAAGTGAATAGCTATAAATTTTTAAATAGATTACATTTTACATTTTACATTTCTTAAAAATAAATGCAACGTTCTTAAAATTATTATTTATTATATTTATTTCTTCTATTAATGGTCCATTGATGATTTCGCCTTTCTAAATATAAATAAAAATATATATATGCAAATATATGTTATATTTTCTTTACACACATTTTTACAACCGTTTTCTTTATTTACGTTTTCATAATTTATGTCTGGCATTCAATTTGCGCCCATTTAAAATCAAAGTCAACGGTCTCATTGGCCAAAAATAAAATCAAGAAACATGGGATAGCCGCTGGGAATTTAACCAACAAACAGCTTCACATGTCATAAAGATGCTCAAAAAGTAAACTCATGGTGGGTTTGTATATGCTTAACCGGTTTCTGCGTTCTTCGAGAAGGCCTAAAGAACTCGATTGTGTTCAATTGTGAAAGTCCTCAGTGAGTCGGCCACCTCCTACCTTTTCTTCGCATTTCGATGACTAACGGGAGAGCGAAAATATTCCCTGTGACATTTTCCTGCTAGCTCATTTGGGCATTTTCCAAGAACTCGCGTTTTTCACTCAAAATCCGAGCAGCTAAATTAATCTATATTAATTCTCTAGGTTATCGAGCTGAGCGCAATGACGTTTTAGCATTAAATGCAAGCAAAATGCATTTTAATGCGAACTAGGAACTAGCGTGCGAGACTACGGAAATAATTCGCCAAAAGAAAGAGAGAGGGGGATAGTCGGAGAGAGAGAAAGAGAGAGAAAGCTGGTAGAGAGAGGGAGAGAAAAGGTGTACAAGCTTAAAACAACTTTTATTTAAGGTACACAGAGAGAATTAGTTGTGGTTTATTTTGATTTAAAGTTCATGAAAAACGGATTTATGTTGATTATAGAGATAAAGGTATAAATTTTCTTGATATTTTTGATGAGAAAATTGATATTTTTTTTAGATTTATAACTATTTAATATTATCAGTAAAAAAATATCTAAATCCAGAAAAAATAGGAAATAATAATTTAATATAATAATATAATAATATAATAATATAATAATATAATAATATAATAATATAATAATATAATAATATAATAATAAAATAATATAATAATATAAGACTTCCATTACCAAAAACTACAAAACTACCATAATTTCTAATGATCTTTTATAGAAATTATAATTTGTAAAAACCTTTTTTAAATATAATACCTCATTAAATATCCTAATAATTTTTTCTCTGTGCATGCCGGTAGTTTATTTACATCACTCCAACACACATTCTTTGGAGATTGTTGTGTTATTTTTTTATTACAACAACCACAGACTTGTTGTAACTTTGTGTAAACTGAGAACGTGAAATCCCCAATGTCCGATTGTTTGGGGAAAACGTAACGCTGGCGACCGCTTCTGAGCGGCGTTAAACTGGCCAAACAAGTGGAATCGAGAGAATATTATATTCGCAACTGAATCTCCCGGTCAGTTGTCCGAGAAATAGCGTGCCGAACAGTCGCAAAACGCGCACGAGTATTCCACCAAGAAACCAAAAAAGATATTTAAAAAAAAAACCATACTAGAGTGATTTCCAAGCAAAAGATACAGATAAAAAACAAACAAAGAATTTAATTTGCCGCCAACGATCAAACAGAAATTCTTCTTCACATTTAATTGTCTGAAGACAACGCTGTTTTTACGTTTTGTAATTAATTAATTGTAAAATGAGTGACCTAGAGCATATTGCACTGCAAATGGATAAGCTGCCGCTGGACGATGATAAAAATCAAGTGAGTTTTCAGCTAGTAAAAATTAGCAAGGTAAACAATTGCCTATAAATCATAGCATTGTTTAGTTAAATGATGAATTTTTCTTAAAAAAAGCTAAGTACATATGGGTTGTATATATAGCTAGTATCTGATAATTGTTGTGTAAATATAGGCAGAGATGATTCCCGGAGAAGATATACATTCTTTGGGAAAGAGTGGCAGCTGAAGCGGAAAAAACCCCATGACTTAGTCATGGAAATAGATCTCCCCCTTGAAGCTGCTCCAATAAAGATATCTTTTTTTTGGGATCTTGGGGTTTTTACTTGCAACATTATTGCATGAACAATAACAAGTTATTCATGATGATTTCTTGGGGATTTCCAGCATAAGTCAGAAAAAGCTGTAAGAGATTATTAGGTCTTTTGAGTCTTGTCTTGTAATTTTTTAGGGAATTAAATTAATAATAATTAAATGAGTTTGTCATATAATACACTTATTGGTAATGTAATAAATAAGACAAAGATTTTTGAACTTTTTCATATAAAATATTGATTAAAGTTCTTCTGTATTTGTCATAAAGTTATACATATTATATGTATAATATTAATAATTTAATAATTTAAAGCAAGATTTAAGAACTTTTTCCTTTAGAAAATTGGTAAAGTAATGAATTAATCCTCGATTTAAAAACTTTTTCATAAAGAAAATTTATTAAAGTTTTATCTATTATATTTGTCATAAAATTATACATATGATATATATTATATTTATAATTTAATACACATTTTTGGTAATGTAATGAATTAAAGCAAGATTTCAGAACTTTATCATATAAAAATTAACTAAAGTTCTTCTATATATGTGATAAAGCTATACATATTTAAAAAAAAAAAACACAGATATCTAAATATAGTATTTATAATTTGTTTAACATGATTACATTTTATATGCCTTCAAGTTATTTTATCGGCTCATTATATTATATTATATTCTATTTTAAACTTGCTCTGATAAGCACGATTTACAACTCATGTTTGTCCTTGTGGCTTATCGGTTGCATTTTTAATGCCTCATATTATAAATGCATAATAAATAAATGCATTCTACATATTTGCATTTATACAAATATGCATGAATCACAATTGCTATTCAACATATTTTCGAATTAATCTGAATACAGTTTATTCCGAATATTTAAGCGGAAACTGTCTTGTTTACAAACTTTATTTACATTCTTAAACAATAAGCCTCGAGTTTGCTAAAAAACATGTTAATATTCAGGAAATGTTCTCAATTTACATTTCTATAGGATAATAATATCAACAATCACAGCAATGGCGATGCAATCGATGGACGGACGACACGTAACAATGTACGAGTGCCCCGAGCAGGTTCGTATTCAAACTTACTTGTTTATTAATCACAATAAAAAAAAAAATAAATAAATAAATAAAAAAATGAAATTTAAAACTAGAATCAATTTTTCTGTGTGCTTGTCTATATCTATGTCTTTATGTAAAACGCTCTTGTGACTAATGATGCTTAAAACCGCAATCTTTAATCTTTACAATTAATGTAAACCGCATTTTGTTGTGTGTAAGTAACTTAAGAATCAAAGTAACAACTTAATATTGATGACTTTTATTTATTATTTTAACAGTTCCCGAAACTGATGACGATGACGACGATCGTCCCTTTGTTAAAGATGGGAGTGGCAATCCCGGCGTGGACGATGGTCTCCTTGGAGGCGGAGGCGGTGGAGGTGGTGGGGTCACTGTCCTCATTCCAAATGGAGGAGGCGGCAGACGACCCAGTTTCTCCTTTCCGGGATACAATGGCACATCGGGCGTTGTGACCATTGACGGAGTGGAGACTCCAGTTCCCGATGTCAATGCATATCAGCACAAGAAGACCCTGGCCCAGGGCATGATGGATCTGGCTCTGCTCTCAGCAAATGCCAATCAACTGCGTTATGTTCTGGAGACGAACACACAGCATCCGTACTTTTATCCCAGTTTGATATTCATCTCACTCAGCATTGTGTTTCAGGTAAATATTAACTAGAATCAGAAACTAAATAGAATCAAAATCAATATAGGATCTGTGGGAAAAAATAGAGTACTCGAAAGGGCATTTGTTTCTATATTGTGTTTGATTTTCCAGCAAGATTCTTAGCTATTTTAATGTAAGCTCATGAACTCAAAAGCTGTTTTCAAGTGTTTATCAGAAAATGTTTATAGAAGAAGGTAATAAAAATTTGTACAAATATACAAAACATTTTTCGCAGAAACATGTTGTGAAATTATTTATGATTTTAAGGAATAATAAATAGTCTTCTATAAGGCAAAATAAGTTAACTATAAAGTTAATACACTGATACAAATAATAAAATATTCTTTCAAGATTTTGTGCATTTTTAAATTAAAATCTTAATATAAAACCAAAAATCTTAATATGAAAATTCTGGAAATACAAAATTTTAAGTTTCATTTAAAACCAAAACAACTTAAACAAGAAAGGAAGCTAACTTCGGCACACCGAAGTTGGTATACCCTTGCAGATTCCAATTGTATAAATTATAATCTACCCCAATATAATATAATATAAACTACTTTCACATTTATATACTTTTTACAGTTTTACATTTTTTTTACATTTTTTATTTTTACATGTAAAGTAAAATGTGTATTTTCTTCACATTTACCGATCGTTTGTATGGCAGCTATATGATATAGTCGTCCGATTCTTATGAAATTTACAACAAAATTCTAAAAAAATATGAAATACTTGTATATCAAAGTAGAAGAAATGATGTTGAAAATTGACAAAGTTATAATTATTTTCTAAAACTTTCCCGACCGTTTCTATGGCAGCTATATGATATAGTAGTCCGATTTTTATAAAATTAAGTCAAAAAATCTTAAACAATATAGAAAGCTCATAACCGAGAGTTATGTTAAAATACAGTGAAGTTATAATTTTTTTTCAACAAATTTACGGATCGGTTGTATGGCAGCTATATGATATAGTTGACCGATCCGGCTCGTTCCGACATATATACGAGTGAGAGTATATAGGAGACTATTTACAAAGTTTCATTCAGATAGCTTCAAAACTGAGGGACTAGTTTGCGTAGAAACGGACAGACGGACAGACGGACAGACAGACAGACAGACAGACAGACGGACAGACGGACATGGCTAGATCGACTCGGCTGTTGATGCTGATCAAGAATATATATACTTTATAGGGTCGGAGATGACTCCTTCACTGCGTTGCAAACTTCTGACTGAAATTATAATACCCTGCAAGGGTATAAAAAGGAACAAAAAAATCTCAAAAGAAGACCAAAATATTCTTGCGCTAATTTCGTAACCAAAAGTCTTGAAAAATGACCAAAAGTCTTGAACTTTTTTATCAGTGTAAGGGATTTTAAGGTATTCTATAAATATATAAGCTTTATTCTAGATTAAAACTCATTGGATTTCCTCTTCAAATTAATTTTAATTAATTTATTTAAATTAATTCATTTTGATTAATTAATTTTAATAAATTGTAATTTAAAATTAACTTGGTAGCTGATTTTTTAAAACTAAAAGTTTGTATTTTACGAATTTATTTAAATAATATATTAACATTAATAACTGTTTCTTTTTTAATAAACTCGTAAAATACACTTATTTTACTTAAATAATATTATTAACGACTTAATATTAATAACTGTTATTTAAATAAACTCGTAAAATATAAACATTTTACTTAAATTATAATATTAATTAATTAACTCGTAAAACTCGTAAAATACAAACACTTTACTTCAAAAAATCAACTACAAAATTCATTTTAAATTAAAATCTCACCAAGCTACACTGTACTTTATATATTCATAATTTCTGTCATATATTTTTGGCATTATTGATATTTATGTATATTTTTTTCGACGCTTCATTTACAGATCGCTGTCGGCGTGGGACTTATATGGAATGGTCGATACAACATCAAGAACGAGCAAGACATTTGTCGGGCGAACAGAGTCAACAATTATACAGTCATTGGCATTTTTATAGTAACAGTTGTCAATGTCCTGATATCAGCCTTTGGCGTGGCAGATCGAGCTCCTGTTGTAGTAAATACAACTTAGTTTAGGATCTACTTTAATATTTGTTGTAGATTCCTTTAGAATTTAGTATTTAGTCAATTAAGCACAATCACATCTTAAGGAAATACTCACAGAGTCACCTCACCGTTTAGTTTTTTTGTTAAAATTCACAGAAGCGCCTCATTTTTATACATTTAAAAACTGAAATGTGATAAATATAAAGAATCCCATGAAATAAAATTAATGCAAAGAGAGCATTTTATAAAAAATAATTTTTAAAAGGTTTCTTAACTCTTGTTTTAAATTATATTTTTAAATATTAAATATTTGCTTGAATTTAAATGTTCCCGCCAAACTATTGTTTTGATGCGATAGTTTTTAATCAACAATTTTACAGCACTGGAAATTTCTTTAAAACTTTATCAACACTGTAGTTAAAGCAAGTTGGCAGCCCCAACAGCTGTTTCTGCTTCAACTACAAAATAAAAATTGTTGAAAATTTGATCTTTTGCGGCTAAAAAAAGCTCTATTTTAAGATGGCCAGAATTATCAAGGCGGTAAGTAGGCATAAATCTACATAAAGAACTATCCAAAGTTTAAGGATAGCGTGTGTTGTCTGCAATATTAGTTATATTCCTTGAATTGTTATGGTTATGTCATCGCTTCCTTTCTCTGCAGTCCACGGGCTTGACTGGATTGGCCGTGTCCACCAATCCCCACCATACGCTGAGTGCTCTGTATGGAAAGATCCTGCGGGCAGTGTCCAAGATGCCGCAGGATGCCAGCTACAGGAAGTACACGGAGCAGTTGGTGAAGCAGCGTGCCGATGCGGTGGCCAAGGTTTGAATGTTCACTCCTCTTAAATTATACAAAATATCACATTAAATTATATTTAATCCCTTTAGAACAAGGACATTTGTGCTTTGGAAAAGGCCGTGGGCTGTGGCCAGGTTGAGGAGCTAATTGTTCAGGCCGAAAACGAACTGGTTTTGGCCCGCAAAATGCTTGGATGGAAGCCCTGGGAGAAGCTGGTTCAACCGGCACCCGCCAAGCAATGGGACTGGCCACCCGCACAGATCCTGGAGCCCAAGGTTTAGGAGATCTGCAGATCCTACTTCCCACTTTAGTACTAATTATTCTACAGAAAAAGAGAGAGAAATGAGAGAGAGCAATAAATCCGTTGATAAGCCAGCTGCAAAATCAACAACAAAAATGACAGAGCTTCCGATTATTAATCTCAGTTTGTTTCCAACATGCGTGCTCTTCGGTACCTCCTGCTGTTGCTGCTGCTGCTCGTTGTTTCCAGCGCCTCAGCTGCGCCCCGGCAACGTCGCCAGATCGATCTGACGCTCTCCGCGGAGCATGACGACAAGGACGATGAGACGGAATTGGCTTTGGAGGCCATAGCGGGCCTGTGGCAGAGCGCCGACAGCCGGACCAAGGTGGATGGATCGGCCAGTCTGGTGCATCGCACCATGGGAGGCACGCAATCGGGTATGGGAGGCAGTACCAAATACCAGGCTCGCTTACACCTGCACCATGACTATAAGCCACATGCGTATCCCTCGTAATCCCAAGGTTCGGAGCAGGACTTTCGTCTGGGACTGCGTGTTACCTTCGAATAGCAGGACGGGCGAAACCGGCGGCATGGATGGGTGTTCCAGACGCTGAGGGAAATTGCTCGATTGCGTGTAGACGAGATAACATTTTGACCTTCCCAGCTCCAGTTCCAGCTGCTGCTGCTTGTACACACAAATATAATACAGAGAACGTTTTTGTGAATATACAATATTTTAATACCCGCATATTGTTTGCTTTATTGATTCCGTTTTTCTCGACCGTGAAGTCAGGCAGCAGCGCAACAACTTTCAGCTTAAGATTACAAAATGACAACAACGAATATTTCTGCACAACAAATAGGGGGAGCAGGAGAAGGTTAATATAAATACAAAGCCATTTCTTAAGTATAAATGCCATTAGTCAACTTGGTGGTGGGGCCACGGGTCCCTCAATTAGCAGGGATCAACCAGGAGAAGTGTGGTGGGCGCAAGGTAGGTTATTTATGGGGAGTTTTTGAGGAGTTATTTATTGCTGGAAACTATGGTTCAAATTAGGGTTTTACAAGAACTAAAAGAACACAATATCAAAGATGGTTTAATAATAAAATAATAATAAATTGTATGGCCGTAAGCCATCTTTGTTATTTGACCGTCTTTGACAATTTTCAGCTATTATTGTTATTTAATTGAACTGTTATATTAAAAAAGAGAGTCTTACTTATTTAATTTGAAAAATATCTTTAAGAAATGAAAATAAAGTGTTCTATAAAACTTTACAAGCCTTGAATGAGACATTTGCTTTAAGGTTTCATACTTTCTTCTATTCTTTACAAATATAAGACTTTTCCTACTTAAAATTATCAATTTAAAGAACCATTATTGTTGAATTTAGAACCTTTAAGTAATATTCGTAAATAAAACTTTAAAATTATTTCCTTCTTGAACCTCTGAATAAAGATTTTTTAGTAAATTGAGCTAGTAAACTATGTTAAGTATTTGCATACAAAAATGCATTAAAAATTAACAATATTTTCAATTAAAAAAATCAAAAAATAATCCTAGTTTCCAGTTCGAATTCTCTCTCAGAAACCCTGTTTCCAGTTTTAAATCTCTCCCAGAAATTCCCTAAATTCCCCCCACTTACCACCCACAAATCATGGTAACAAATAAAAGCCTGGAACCCGGCGCCCCTTTTTGAGGTTAATATCATTGCACCCTGGTTGGGAGTGTCGTCCTTTCATCCATCCTTTATCCTTTAGTTCAGGCTGACAGTCACGCCCTGGCTGGCCTGCTCATTGAGTTCCTGGACGACAAAGTCACGGAATTCCTGGTAGGCCACATCGATGTCCACATTGTTGATGATCTTGTGGAAGTTACCCTTCGTTAGCCCGTAGTCCAGCTCCACCTGGGCGGCATTGAGGCGCTTACGCAGACTCTCCTCCGTCTCGGAGCCACGTAGCCGCAGACGGCGCTCCAGCTCCTCAATGCTCGGTGGATTGTTAAAGATGAGGATGGGATTGAGATCCGTTCGTCGGATCTGCTCCACGCCCTTCTGTTCAATGTCCAGAATGCAGACCCTGCCCTGGGCCTGGATTTCCCTCACGGCCGCCTTGCTGGTTCCATACAGATTCCCCGAGAACTCGGCGGTCTCGATGAACTCGTTGCCGGCAATGGCAGCCTCCATTTCCGGCCGCTCCACGAAATAGTAGTGGACGGCATGCTCCTCGCCCTGGCGGGGCTTCCGCGTGGTGTGCGAGATGCTGAAGCCAAAGGTGTTGGGGAAATCGGCAAAGAGGCGCTTCAGGAGCGTGCTCTTGCCGGATCCGGAGGGGCCGCAGAGGACGAGGGGGCGTGGTCCCGCGGTGGACATTGTCTTCTTGCTTGTCAAGGCGCTGCTGTTGCTGCTGTTGCTGCTAAGCGCGCGGTTTACAATGAACAGAAAGCTTATCATCGCGTGGCCTTTTATTTGTTGCCAAAACCAATACACGAATAATTGCCAAAAAGCTAAATTTGTTCTTGTTTTTTGTATTTGCTTTTTTGTTGTTCTTTTTTTAGACTAATTAAAGAGTGACCGTGGAGGCAAGCAACCGTTTTGCTAAAAGACGGATCTGGTCACACTTGAATGAAGAACTCTAGAAAGGTGCAAGCAGTTCAGTCCAAGCAGTTCCGTTCAAGCAGTGCAACTCAAGAAGTGTATTTAAAGCTATATAGTTCAAGCAGCTTAAGCAGTTCAAATCAGTGTTGAAAAATCCTTAAAACCTGCTTTAGTATTGGAAACTCTTGTGTTTTCGCGCCATTGACACAAATTCGAATTGAAACTGGGACACCAGGCTAAGGTTAATGCATTCAAAAGACAAACAAAGCACATCAACAGGAAACTAAAACTCCGTCTCTAAGTCAACTTCCAAAGGGGCGTGGTCAATATTTGGGGCGTGATGCATGGCTAATGCTTGCGCTGTCTGGCGGGTAAAAGGCCATGGGCATGGAAATTCCGGGCACAGTCGCCGCCGGAATGGCCAACTATTATCGCCGCAAGAAGCCCGATGCGGTTTTCCTCAACGCCAAGCCTTTGAATAGCGCCAATGCCCAGGCCTATTTGTATGGAGTGCGCAAGTACTCGATCGGTTTGGCCGAGCGCCTGGATGCGGACTATGAGGCGCCGCCAATGGACAGGAAGAAGACCTCGGATAGCACCGCCTCCAACAATCCGGAATTTACGCCAGTGAGTTGAGAGTATTTCGTAATGAAGAATATCCTTAAAGGAGTTGGAAATAGAGTGTATTTTACAGAAACATTTCTCCTGTAAACTGGTTCTTGCGGATTATTGGCGTTTTGCCCATTGTTAGACGTGGTCCCGCCCGTGCCAAGTTCGAGATGAACTCAGCCCCATTTATATACTCTGTGGTTTTCTTTGTTTTACTGGCGGTGAGTTGGAAGGAAAAAATCATAAAGTTTTGGAAGTTATGTAACATTTCTAGTGCTATGTGGGTTATGTGGCCAACAATCGCATTCATATTGTGCGCTCTCTAAGTGGACCCTTTGAGGAGGCGGTGATTGCTTACCTTTTCCTGGTCAACATCCTGCCCATTATGATCATACCCATCTTGTGGTGGGAGGCCAGGAAGATAGCCCGTTTGTTCAACGATTGGGATGACTTTGAGGTGCTCTACTACCAAATCTCTGGCCATAGCTTGCCCCTGAATCTGCGACAGAAAGCCGTATACATTGCCGTGGTTTTGCCCATTCTCTCGGTCTTGTCGGTGGTCATCACACATGTGACCATGTCGGATTTGAATATCAATCAGGTTGTTCCTTATTGCATTCTGGACAATCTTACGGCCATGCTGGGTGCCTGGTGGTTCCTCATCTGCGAGGCCATGAGCAATACAGCTCACCTGCTGGCTGAGAGGTTTCAGAAGGCTTTGAAGCACATCGGACCTGCTGCCATGGTAGCGGATTATCGGGTCTTGTGGCTCCGGTTGAGCAAGTTAACCCGGGACACGGGCAATGCCATGTGCTATACCTTCGTTTTCATGAGCCTGTATCTCTTCTTCATCATCACTCTTTCGATTTACGGCTTAATGTCGCAGCTCTCGGAGGGATTTGGCATCAAGGATATAGGACTTACCATTACGGCTCTGTGGAACATTGGACTGCTCTTTTATATCTGCGATGAGGCCCACTATGCCTCGGTGAATGTGCGTACGAATTTCCAAAAGAAGCTTTTAATGGTGGAGCTAAACTGGATGAACTCGGATGCCCAGACGGAGATTAACATGTTCCTCCGTGCCACCGAAATGAATCCCTCGACCATCAACTGTGGCGGCTTCTTCGATGTCAACAGAAGCTTATTCAAGGGTCTGATCACCACAATGGTCACTTATCTGGTGGTGCTCCTCCAGTTCCAGATCAGTATTCCCACCGACAAGGGAGATTCGGAGGGCAGTACCAACATAACGGTGGCGGATTTGCTGATGGACAGCTTGGACAATGACATGACCCTGATGGGTTCCTCCACCACCCGAAGTTCAACAACAAGCACTAGTAGAACCACGATGGCACCATCGATTTCCAAGCAAAAGGGGAGGAAGGGTTAAGGTTAAGGGAACCAAATATTGAACAAACAAAAAATATGTGAAACAAAATATTTAATTGTAGTTGTGGCCAAAAAGAAAAATAAAAGCACTCAAAACTTGTTGATAGATTTTAAATTAAATATTTGTAAGGAATCTTTTCGAAAGCTTTCTTTTTGGGAAAGAAGTTAAGCTAAAAAATAGGTTTTAAAATAATGAAATATTTAATATATAAATGATTATTTTTTACTAAAATGAAAAGCATTTTTGAATATAAAATCAAAGAAAATTAAAAAAGTGCATAATAGTAACTTTAATTTAATCGTAATTGCTTAACTAACTAACTAATATTCAAAGAAGTATTATATTCATTTTATCCCAACAAAATTCTTTCTGAAATTAAATATTTAATATAGATAAAAAATAATAAAATAAAAATAAAAATAATTATTACTAAAATTGAAATCATTTTCGAAAGTAAATCAAAGAAAATTTAAAAAACTGCATAAAATTATTTTAATTTAATCAAATTTGCTTTAAACTAATCTTAAACCAATTGTTATATTGATTTTATCCAAACGAAAATATCTCTGAAATTAAATATTTGCTATAAAAATGATGATTTTTAATCAAATTTAAAGCATTTTTTAAAGTAAATCAAAGATATTTTCAAAAAAGTGCACAATAATAACTTTAATATCATCGAAATCGCTTTAAACAAATATTAAAATAAGTTTTATATTGATTTTAACCTCACAAAAATCTTTCTGTTCAACAAAATATGTTTCATGTTTGCACTTTTATTTGATATTTATATTATTTTCATTTTTGTTTTGTGCTTAAAATATTGCAAGTTTGAGGAATTTAAGGCCAATAAAGTTAATAACAAATTTCGTTGCTATTTAAATTTAGTTTCGAATAATTTCGAAGTTTGACAACAACAAATTCTAACTTAAACTTCAGGCGAACTTCCGCTGCTGTAGCTCAGATGATAGAGTCTACGAGTGCCGCTTGGAAGTTCTGGGTTCGAGTCCTGCCAGTGACCAAATTTTAACTTTTGTTTTCTTGATGTTTAAGGTTTTTAAAACTATTTTTCTTCGTTGCTAATATTATTTTCAAGTGCTAAAGTGAGTAATGCGGCTTACCGACTTTAATAGTTAGTTCTACACAAAAATAGTTGCATTTTATATTGCCGGCAAACGATCCCTCAAGCTTCCACCGATTTTAGGCACTGCCTGGGGGGGGGGGATATAGACGAGTTATATCTGGTATCTTTTATCTATTAATATGCCCCTCGGTCCTATCTAAAATAGTATCTCTGCTATATCCATATCACACTCGGTTTTGCCATACAGAAACTGTAGAGCAAATTGCACTCAAGACACCTGATGGGGAAGTTCCAACAAAAGTACGATATATCCTTAAGGATCAAGGGAGTTAACACTGTCCATCTGGAGACTCGGTTAGGATGTGCTTGTAGCCATTGCTGCCCAGATACATGTGCTCGCGTTGGAAATGGTAGGGTATCTGCGAGATACATAGGAAATATGAGATAATTGGATTAAGGATTTAATTGTGGTGGACAACTTACAGCTCCTGGCGCTGGACAGGGTATGGCCACAGTGGCTATCTCCCGTAGTTTGTTCATGGTCCTCAGACTCTGGTAAAAACTGTGCATGACATACCATTTGCAATAATCCATACAGATCATGCTATAGCATATAATAACTGGAAAATTAAGGGATAATTCAAATATTCAAATATTTAAATGAATTATTTTTTACTCACAGTATGGCACTTGACCGCCCAGAAACTGCACCACCTTGGTGTCCCTCAGCATGAACACCAAGGCTCCCAGAGCAATCATCAGCAGGAACTCTACAATCAGCCAGGGTATAATCAAGCCAGGACGATTTTTGTAGACCCCAAAGAACAAGGATATGGCACTCAAGGCATAAGTTCCCGCAATGCCTGCCATTACATAGAGCACATTCTCAGTGGCCGCTGCCAGTTGTGCTGCTGTTTGCAGTCGCAGATCGTTGTGGAATGGCGACATGTTGTAAAAACCATTGTCCTTTTGGTCCAGGATATCCAGCTCCAGGACATGGCACATTTGCTCGGCATGGGCCAGACCAAGGAGTACTAGGAAGAGGGCACAATGGGAGATCAACTAAGGGAGAAAAGGAGAAGGGAATTTAATTATATTTGTAATAAGAAATATGTTAAAACTACATTATGTTTAAAAAAAAAATTATAATTATAGATTATTAAATTATAATATAATTATACTTATATTTACATTTAACATTAAATATTAATTAAAACTACAAAAAAAAAAATTTCTTTTAAGACATTTTTACATTTTAATATATTTAATACATTTTTACAAATTCAGAAACCAGAACATCCGCTATCACGATCTCTTAAAGCTGCTACCCCTTGCTCTGCTTGCATTTACCGGCAGCGTGTCATACAATTCCCAACCACTTCTGGCTGCTCTGGCCATGACTTCGTCTTTAGTTATCGACGAAGCTTTAAAAGGGCGCTCGTCCTGGCACGTTCCCGATCACGGAACTTAAGTGCAGACGCATTGCGCCGCAGGAGCGTCTCCTTCGCTGCTTTCGGGTGGCGGGGGCGTGCGTTCCATTGCCGCCTTCGATGGCTCCTTGCGCGCCCAGTGGGGTATGGCTTTGCATATCCAGTGCGTAATTTTTGTCTTTGGGGCAAGCGGCTGCACCTCGAAAGGGTCCGCTTGGATTGCTCGGGGATTCCCCCTGCGTGCCAGTGGTCCTGTGCGCTGCGCCCCGCCTTATAAATTCATTTTTGATATAACTTATATAAGGATTATGTATTTCTCTTTTGTATACTCAGAGAAAGGTGAAATTTAGATATTTAATAATAAATCTTAGGCCTGAATTAAGTCCCTGTAAAGGTAAGTAAAAGCTTTACCTTATTTCTATATTTTCACACCTTTAATGTATTTTATTCACACCTTATTTTCCCTAAGTAAACACTGTTTTTCCTACATTTTCCACTCACCAACTGATAGATGCTGGTCAGCAAAGCTGTGGTCCTTAGATTCCTTGGAGAAACCGGAGCCATTAGCATTTCCCAGGTGCGACGGCAACAGCATTTCCATTTGCATCCTGCGGCGGAGGCCGCACTCACCGACGGCAGCAGCATTTTCCACGGAGTTTTCCCTTGGTTTTTTTCCAATCAATTTATGGATTTTTTCCGCTTTTCCTGTAGCTAATCAGTTGAAGAATGCGTCGCAACTGTTTCCGCGGCTGTTTCGTCATGCAATTGGATCGAAATAATAGCCAAAAGGGTGGGGTTTCCTGGCGGTGACCTCGTCGAGGGGGGGTGGTGTGTGTGGGCTAGGTGTGTGTGTTGGCAAAAAACAAACTTTCCGGGAGCTTTGGCCTGTGGTTTGGGCCAAACTGCACTCGCGAACTAACCGACAAAAATGTGAGAACAGAAGGACAAGGTCTGTCAACTGTTTTGACTCCGCTGGAGAGCTTTTTTTGTCAGTGTTTTGGTGGGTTTTCGGGAAAGGGTATATTAGCTAGGAGATGGGATTTGTTTATATTTAATTTTGAAATATTATAAAAATATTACAAGTTGTTTTTGATGATTAATTTTCAGGATTTCTTTAAATTTTAAAGTAATCTTTAATCTTTAAGCGTTTGAAAGAGTAGGAAATCTTAGCTATGAGATGGAATTTGTTCATACTTAATATAAAATTAAAATGAAAGTATTATAAGTTGTTTTTGAACTTTGAAGCAATAGTACACTGATGAAAAAAGTTCAAGAATTTTGGTAATTTTTTAAGACTTTTGGTTACGAAAGTAGCGGAAGCATATTTTGGTCTTCTTTTAAAATGTTTTTCTTTTTTATTGTAAAGCTTTTTTGTGTTTAAATTAACCTTAATAACTCGTATTTCCAGAATTTTTAGTCTTATATTAAGATTTTTGGTCTCTTATTAAAATTTTAATTAAAGAATGCACTAAATCTCGAAAGAAGATTTTATTTTTTTATCTGTGTATTCATAAAAAGTATTTCTTTAAAGTTTTGAAGTAATCTTTAATCTTTAAGCTTTTCAAAAAGTCGGCTATCTAAGCTATGAGATGGATTTTATTAATACTTAATTTAAAATTAGTATGCAAGTATTAAAAGTTGTTTTTGATGATTTATTTATAGTACTTCTTTAAAACTGGCTTAAAAGGTAATTTTTAATTATTTAAATTAATTAATTAAAATCTAAACTCTTAATATGCTTTTTCTTAATATTTTTTAGTTCTTAATAGTTATTTTTTTATATAAAAGGGTATTTAAATCTTCGTCTTGAGATGATTATATCAAACTTGGTAAACTTTTTTTTTGGGGGTTGTTTCCCTCTTGATACCGCGCAGATGTTTATCGCCCTCAAAACAACGAGCTTTTTGCATTTCAAAGCTTTTCTCAGAGTTGCCACTCATTTGGAAGACTTTAAGCAATTAAAGTGGATACGGGACTCCCCCTTCTACGTTGAGCGACCCCCATCCGTTGCTATGATAAATTTTTGCATTTAAAAAGTCAATTTACACTGGAACTATAAAAATGTAACATAAATTCTGCCAAAGCAGGCCATAAAACTCCGGCAGGTCGGCGCGGAAAGAGAATCAAAGTCGTGTCGTTGCCACTGGGCAACAGGCAGAACCAAGGAACCTCCCCATCATCATCATCATCATGATCATTAATGATCATTTGGCACTCAGAAAATAATATAAAATGAATAAAAGAGAGGTTTCTTTGTAGGAAAAATAATATAACTCAAGCTTGAATTCAAAAGAAGAATGTGAAACTTCATTTTATTAGATTTCAAATATTTCAAAACCATTTTGTAATTTAAAAATTTAACCTAACCAACTTCTCCTTAATTTCTTTCAGTGCTTACAACCCAACCTTATGGCGCTCCCTCTCCGAATTGGAAGCTACTTGTGGGCCTAATTGATTGTTTTTCTACGAGCTTGGAGCTGGAAGCTCTTCGACCGGCGACTTCTGGCGAGGATCTGGCTTGGACCCATGACTCTGGCACCAGGATCGGGGACTGGGATCATCTCCGCTCACAATGTTGGAGCCCATTCGGATGAGATGATGAAGACCTCAGGGGCAATATATATGGCCAAGTGTGCGCTGTTGTTAGCGGCTTGTTATCATTGGGCGTGTTTTATTAACTTTTAAGCTGCCATACACGCGAGGGGCCATAAAAAGTGCAACTGCCGAGAAAGCCAGCCAGCGAGGAGAAGCAACTGAAAACTGCAAAAGTCAATTAAAAATTTTTTACATTTGTTTGCACACAGAACGGAACGGAACGGAACGCGATTTCGGTTTCTGTTTCTTGTTTCCATCCTGGCGCGATAATCATAACTGCAAAAAAGTAAGAAAACTACGCGCAGGCGTCGCCCGTCAATAATTTATGGCCCCGAAGGATGGCCATCACGGGGGTTAAGTGTGTCTAGAGGGGGGCGGGGTGCTTTGAGGGGGCTACAGGTGAGCTGCACAGGGGCACAGGTGAGCCGGGTAGCCGGCAGGCTGGTGTATTGAAATATCATCTCGCAACCATTTGCCGTTCAATTTGCGTTCGCAACGCTCTTTTGATTGGTTTTTCCAGCCTATCGCCCTGCATCATCCGGCGGCGATCCTCCTCGCGATTCCACAACAAATTGATTGCCTTAAAGTAACTTGTAAAATGCATCTAAGAGATGCACAATGAGAAATTTGAGTCTTTGAGAGTCCTTCAAGAGTTTACATTTAAAAAAAGTAATTAGAAGCGTTTGTTTCAAGTCAAAATAATTGGAAATTTAGCTTTTAAGATATTGTTATGTGCATAAAAGGATAGTGTATTCCTTTTAAATATAATTCCTTTAAATATATAAGAAATAGTACTAAACATTTAAGATTTCAGGGAACTAAAATTTTCTTGTCTAATATAATTTCTTTTTTTTAATAATATATATCTATATTTTATATAATTGGTTTAAAGAGGTATTTATTTATTTAAATAATTATTAAAGGTTTACAAGGTGCTTAACTGAAATTAATAACCTCGTTCAACCTAGTTCACCTTTCAAATTTGGTTTAAATTATTAAAAATATATCTTTAAACATTTAATAAATAAAATAAATATTTTTTAAATATTAGGAAAATTAAATAAATGTTCTTAAATAAAGTACGTTTAAAGATTTACAATCTTTCATAAAAGATCTTAAGTTCGACCTAATTTATCTTTCAAATTAGTTTTCAAAAAGTTTATCTTATAATCATAGTAATCAAATCAAATAATCAAAGTATTAAAAATATATAATATTTAATATTTTTATATAGTAAGGAAAAGAAGAGAATGTTCTACAATAAAGTACGTTTAAAGATTTGCAATATTTAAGTCTAAAGTTAATAGTTCAAGATCATCTTCATATAATTGTATTCAACCTACTTTTACCTTTAAAATTAGTTTCCGAAAAGTTAAGTTTATAATAAAATAAAGAAAGAAAAATAAAAATGAGTAAATGTTCTAAAATAAAAGATTTGCAATATTTCTTGGAAGAACTAAAGTTCGCATTTCAAGAACACCTTCATATAATCGTAATAAACCTTATTTATCTTCCAAATTAGTTTCCGAAAAGTTTAGCTTATAATTATAGCTAAAAAAAATATATGTTTAAATATGTTTAAATATTTGCAATATTTCTTCAAAGAACTTAAGTAAGGATTTTAAGAATATCTTTATCTTCGTATTAAAGTTTCAAAATTAATTTCCTTATAAAAACATCACAACTTTTCCTTAAGTGTCGACTTCCCTTGTGTGTTGTTGTGGTGTTTCTGCCGCTTCCTGGGCTCCTCTTTCAGCAAAAAACAGAAGCAACATTACAAATGTGTGGCGTTATTGCCACGGGGGAGGAGTCTGGAGTCAGGAGTCGGGAGTCAGGAGCATCGACTTCTTTTTGATTAAAAAGAGGAAAAAGGCCAGAGGAGTGGGAGCTGAAATAGGAGTTGCATTCGGGACTTCGTGATGGGGGTTTAAGGGGACTTGCTGGACTGTTGGACTGACCAAAAGCAATCGACGTTGTTAACAAGCATTTCAGCGCATGACAATTGGCATGCGCACCTCCGGGCCATTAATATGCAACCGATGCTGACACATTTGGAGCTCAACTCAGTTGCAACTAAAGGGGTTTCCATTCGGTTATTTAATCACAGAAAATCCTACGAACATAAATAACATTTCCCCGACTTATTTGCACAATTTGTTTGCCTGTTTTGACAGTCTGGACTTTGCAGGCATTTTCGATAACTTCGCTTAGGATATTGATATGAAAGTTGCAGAGGAGGTTTCCAAAGGAGATTGCATCGCGAGCAGTTGATCTTTGGGATATGGAATGCAATTGCATTGGCATTTAATGGTGGCTTCTGGTGAGGTTTTGAGAGTAATTAACGGCAAGGAATTCGATTAATATGGGAATGAGGAAGGGGAATTAATTGCAGGAGTTTGTAGTAAGTCTTTAACATATTTAATTGCTTTACAGATTTATTTCATTTAATCTTTTAATTAACATAAAAATAGTTAAAATGTACAACAAATCTTGTTAAATTCCAAAAATATCTTTAAGTTTTCCACTTCATATCCCTTTGAATCCTTGTCTTTCTTCCCCTCCTATCAATTTCATAATTTCGCCAAGCATTTCGCACTTCTGACTGAATCCAAACCCCCATCCAAGCATTGTCACGTTTCAGGATTCGCATTTTCACGGCAAATATCAATTGTAGCACATATTTGCATAGGCCAAACATAGCAAGGGGCTAGGATCTCCCCCAAATTATCAAAAAGGGGGAAGCAATGTATTGTCATCTCAACGTTTTGGGGATACATTTGCACATGACTGACTTTTGTCGCGGATTTTTGCGGTATAGCAGTGATGAAGATGTTGCTCATGAGTTGTGTTTTAACTTGGACTTCAGGGATGCTTAAATAAAAAATAAAGTTGTTAAAGGATTAAACGTTAGGAAATGGTAGTTAGCTTTTGGTAATAATTTTAAAATATAATATAAAATATATATATATAATCCATACATTTTAGAGTCTGTTGAATGAAACTAAAATCTGCAGTATCCAATGGTCCACTTGAATTTCTTATTTAGTTTGTGAAATATTTCTCATGTTTATGCTTCCTATAAGCCTTGATAAAGGACCTAATCTCTCTATTAAAAAGGACAAACTGCCAGCACTGACATTGCACCCTCCTTTAGCGGCAGCAACATCAAACATCAGTTGCTGCAACAGCAAACAAACGAGTGAGAAAGCCCTCACCCACTCACTCGAATCTCAAGGGTGTGTTCAATTGTGTCAATTTAACGCCTTATATGGCACACCAACCGCCGACACCTCCCCCCCCCCCCCTGGCCCACTTTCCACCCCCCATTAGCACCCCGTTTCTGAATGAAATGCTGCTGCTGCTGCTGTTGCTGCTACTGCTGCTGCTGCCGCTGCACGTTGGGCATATTAATTATTGCATGGCCAACGGATGATTCAAATAGATCGCTGCGAGCTGCTAGCTGCTAGCTGCCACTGTTGTTTAACCCCACTCGACGGCACAAGTGTTAATTATCCTTCCATCTGGGCTGTATCGGGTGTGTCGAGTGTATCGAGAACTCGTCCTCGTGTATTTGCAAAATGCATGCTCGCTTTACGCCGGCCAAACACGATTATTAGTAGTTGCCTGTCTAAATATTGGAAATTGACAATGTGCAGCAGGCACAGGCGCTGCTGCTTAAATGGTTTATAGATGGCATCCGAAAGGATGCTCCTCACACATCAAGGATGCCAATGTAAACAGCACGGATTTGCTGGCAAGGAAGAAGGAAGCATCTCGGTTGCACTTTGTGGGCGGGGTTTGTTAACGGGATTCGGTAATTAAATTGGTAGTTGCACAAAGCCCTCACTTGGACTCAAATATGGTTAACAGGAAATTTTGAGTTAAACAATTTGATTTAGGCTTTGGGTTGAGATAAACCTACACTTTTGGGAGAATTTAGTAGAAGAAGTTGGTTAAGGAATTTGAGATCTTTAAGGGAATATTTTTGTGGGGAATATTTTATGTCGATTAGTTATATTATTGTTAGGTTGAAATATTATAAATTCTTTTTTAAATTGTATTGTATTGTATTTTAAATTGTAAAAAAATACATTGTATAAATTAACATTAACCTCTAGATTAGAAAGCTTCAAAATAAAAAGTTATTATTTAATTTCAGCTTAGTTTACTATGGATTTAGTTTAATTTAACGAAGCATTAACTATTCAGTAAAACATTTTATACAAAATAAAATATAGAACTACGACACTAAAGATAATGTTTTTATATTGCTTTTTCTTTAATTTCTATAATTTATTGAACACTTAATAAAATTCCTGAAAGTCTTATAAAATAAGTAAAGAAATTCCTGATTATTAAATATCAATTGAAATTATTTGCAATTTGTACTATTAATCATTTTTTAAGCGTAACAAATCTTTTTTTTATATTTTTTACAAATAAATACAAGTTTCCTCTGAGTTGAAATTATTTAATATTTAACTAAGACCCAATAAAACCCTCTGGTCAAATATGTATAATTAGAGTTATAAATTATGCCTACATTGTTATGTATTCCCAAAGTATATTTATAGAAAGGGTTCATTAGTTGCTATAGTTTCAATTCCCACAGGATAACATCTCTATTTGCTAAATTCTTACCCAAAAATTAGGCAATTTTACCACATATCCGATAGCCAACGGGCAGGCTACATGTAATCAAAAAGATATCCTAAATCCCAGTAAATCCTGTAAATTATACAAGTCATAGGCTTAAAGCATTGGGAAAAGGAGCAGAAGCAGCGGCAGTCGCGCTTGCCTGGCAAATATCCTTGATATCATTTAGTCAACTGGAAAAAATTCAATCAGCATACTTGGCAAATATTCAACAACGCTCTGGCGCTGCTCCTGGCTCGGGCTCAGGATGGGGGATAAGGATGAGGATGGAGAAGGATGTAGATGTGAATGTGGATGTCGATGACGATTGTTTGACATCCCAAAGGGGGTGGCACACGGTACAGTGGGTGGGGCTGCATAAATCAACAGCAAATAAATGCTGATACGCTGAAAGTTCGTCTTGGGATGCTTTCGGCTGAAACAAAAAAACACTCGAAGCGGAAACGAGAAGAACAAAAAAGAAGCAAAAAAAGAGGAGAAAAATTCGCATTCGATAATTGAATTTTCCGTGGCGTGGAGACTAGGAATAGGGAAAAATGTCCAAAAGAAAAGCACCAGAGGGGGCGTGGACTCCGAGGGTGGTGGCAGCGGGTGGGGTGGTGGTGTTGCAAAGGACCCAGCAGCGTGTCCAGCGATGCATGCGTCGCACGTAGCGCCGAGGAGCAGCCGAGCAGGAGAAGGAGGTAGAGGAGGAATCAAAGGAGCAGGAGCAGCAGCAGGAGCAGGAGGATGTGGAGGAGCAGGAGCAGGGCTTTGGGAGCCTGGAACTGGTAGCTCCAAGCTGCTCCCATATTATGTGCACAATAAATAGACGTGATCAGCATGAACAAGGTGAGGGAGCAGCTCGCTGTCGCTGTCGATGTCGCTGTCACTGTCCTTCTCATCCTTGCCCTCGTTCTGCTTTTCCTACTTTTCCCAGGGAGCTGTCCTTGCGCTTGGCTGAGCGGCCACATCGCTGGCTGCATGCTGACAAGAGGAATACACTTAAGAAAAAATGCTGCCAGCAAATTAAGGAAAATACTTAGAAGTCTTCTCCATCTTCTTTTTTCTTTTTCTCCATTTTTTTAAGCATTTTTTAACAAAAATTAAATTATAAAAATATCTTTCAAGAATAGAATATATTTAGTAAAATTAAAACCAGTTTTCTAACATTTAAAAATCATTTTATTAAGGAATAAACTTAGAAATCTTTTTAACTTCTTCTTTATTTTTACGCAGTTTTAAAAAAAAAAAATTATATTATAAAAATATTCTTTCGAAATATACTTTATTTATTAAAATTAAAACCAGTTTTCGTATATTTTAAAATCATTATGTTAAGTTTTAAACTTTGAAATCTTTTAAAATGTTTCTTAGTTTTTTTAAAATTATTTTTAACAAAAATTAAATTATAAAAATATCCCTTAGAAATATACTGTATTTAAAAACTTAAAACCAGTTTTCTAATGTTTTAAAATAATTCTTTGATAAATAATTCAAAACCTTTTCTTTTTTTTGTCAAGTGCAGGGACTTGGAGCACCGAAATCCCCGAGTGGCAAGCTTTGGCAGGACGAGGATTTTTTGGTACTGAAAAAGACCCGGCGAAGGAAGCACTTGAGAGGATGTTGACTGAGTTTTTCCTCAGCTTCTTCTTTTTGCCGACAGTTTCCGGCTTTTGTTGCACGAAAAGTGCTCGACGGGGTCTTTTGTGTGGCGCGTCTCTCCCTCTCTGTGTGTGTCTGTGTGTGTGAGCCCTCCGAGGGGTTGGCTAAGTATGCCACCACCCCCCCACCGTCTTCTCTCTTTACCCCCAAAAAGATGTTGAAACTTCCGAAAAACAAGGCGCCGCTAAACTTTTTTTATGCTAACTTACTTTGTAGTTTCTTCTTATTTGCAACTTTGATTTTTGTTTATTTTCGCCGGCAAGGAGAGCCACCCCCGCAGAGTGAACCAAAGAAAATCAAAAAGAAAACCCAAAGAGCTTTAGCTCCAAGGGTGGCTTCGAATACGCAACCCCCAGAAAGAGACGGGGACTAAGGACGAGCGAAAGAGATGGCTGAAAAATGGCGGCAAGCAAGCAGCTTCAAGTAGCAGGAAAATTTCTTGACACGGAAAATTTCCTTGGACTTTGTTTTTCATCGCCTTTTTTCTGCTTCTGCTCCTTTTTGCTTTTCTTGTCATTTTCTTTGCTCTCTCTTCCGTTCACTTTAAAATGCGCCATTTTCTTGTTTGCTGACCCAGGCCTAACCATCACCCTGGTTTTCCCCGATATTCCAAGCGGAAGTTTTATGAATTTTCTACAAAGCAGACAAGTTTTTTCCCCCTTGGGTTCTCTTTTTTCTTTTGCAGGAAAATTTCTATCTTGCTGTGGAATCACTGCAGTGTGAATAATGACAAAAAGCAAAGGAAATTGTTGCTGCTGCTGCGTCAGGAAATATTCATAAAAAAAAGAAAGAAATCATCAAGAAAAGTCTCCTTCAAAGGGCAGCCGTAGAAATGTGACAAGAACTTGATGGTTCACCATGCGGGTTGGTTACAAAATTTCAAACATTTCACTTCAGTTTTTTTTTGGGACAATTAAAATAAACTGAAAAAGCGTAAGGGTGTCAACCCTTTTTTTGGTATTCTTGAAATTAACATTACCTAATGAAGTTATTAGGGGCGTCAATGAAGGTCAACGAATTGACATTTAATTAAGTGCGAAGCAGCCCGCACTCAGAAATGATCTTTTAATTGTGGAGCACCTAATTTTGGCTTCAATCATCATTTTCTTTTTAGAGTTTTATATATTTGTGTGTTTTGAGGACTGTCAATTGACGGACCGTGAAGCGGAAAGTGTTTCCATGTGTCATTAGGGGAGTGACATTTGGGAGTCAGAACAAGTCATTAAAAAAGGGGAAACTAATGCTTGAAAGTAGGTCTTAAAATAGCAAAAATCAAGAGTTTTTTTATAGTTTTAAATAAGACATTTTTGTAATTAAAACGGTAAATTCCATAATTCCTAATTAAGAAATTAACTAAAAAAGATTCTGCTGTGAAAGTCATAACATTTTATATTTATTCCTCTACATTTAATTACCTTTCCCTCTATTAACTTCAAGCTTATGAATAAGACCTCAGCTAATGTTTATTAAAATATTTAAACATAATTCCATTTAAGCTCAAAGTTTATGCTTTGCTCTATTTATACATATTTTTATTTTTATTTTATATTTTTTGTTGCCTTTCTCAGGCGAATTAACATAAATTATGCACGCCCACTTGCGAATGCAGTTCGTGCGTGTGACCTCCTTCCTCCCGCTTTTCACAAGGCCTGTGCACGTGCCATTTTCCATTTTCCACTGGCAGGTGAGGCGACGCACAATTAAGCCTCAAGTGGCAGGACCAAGGGATGCCACCCCCCAGTAGGGGGAGGGCTTCAGTTCAGTTCTCAAGGACTCCCCGCGTAGTTTATTGAATTTTCATATTTTGTGCCTGCGACTCGCTCAACTATGTAAAGTGGATTTGGTAAACGAATTAGGCATCTCGCTGGCTCGAAACTTTGGCCAAACAAACAACTCGGCAGTATGGCTTGAAAAAAAAAGGCTATACAAAATGTATATATGCCACGCCCTCAGGACTACGAACCGCCTTCAGCTCAGTGGGGGTTCTTAGCTTTGAGAAAAATAAAAGAAAGGGAACTTACACTGAGGAAACAAATATAATATATATTCGTATATTTAGTATGAGCATTTAAAAACATAAAAATACTAAAATCAGGAAATAGTATTATTTATTGAAGGAATTAATTTTAATTTCCAAAATATCATATGTTTCCTTAATATATTGATAGCTGTAGTACATAAAAGTTTAAAAACATAATGATTTGTAATGAATAATCCTAAAAATTTCTTACTTTAATCTAAACAAATTAAAAACAAAAATAAACTATCCTTAAAAACTTTTATTTTTATTCCATTTCAGTATATTCGAAATTTTAGTCAGAAGTTTGAATCGTTGTAAAGGAATCATTTCCGACCCTATAAGTCATATAAATATGTATAGTCTTGATCAGCTTTAACAGTCGAGTCGATCTAGCCATGTTTGGGCAAAAATAATTTTTTCAATTTTTTTCAAAAATTGTTAAGAGGTTACATCATCAAAATTGTAAAAAATTCACACAAAAACACATCTAAAAATTTTTTATATGCTGGGTTTTATTAAGATAACACAACAGCTTATTTATCTTAATAAAAACCAGGATAAAAAATTTTTCCGAATTGAAACTAACGAATTTTTGACTTTGTTATGATAGATTTTCATGGAAGTGTGTAAACTTCGGCTTCCCGAAGTTAACCTTGTCAAACCTTAATCTTAACCTTTTCTGATATGATTAAATTATTAAATAGGTAAAGTATATATATATTTAAATAAAATATAAAAATTCAGAGTTTTAACGTATATATTTCCCATTAATAAAGTCAAATAATTACCAAGTTTAGTTATCTACTTCTCTTCAAGACTTTTTCTCCCAGTGTAATATAATCGAATTTATTTGTCTGAGGGTTTTTCTTTTGGCAAAAAGTTTTTCGCAAAACTGGCAGCGGTTTTCAGTTTTGAGTTCATCTTCCGCGCCCCTTCCATCCCCCTTCGGAAACCTCAGCTCGACCCAAGAACTCCAACCCCTAACCGCATTTGCACACGCTCGTCCACACACACACACACGAGATTTGATTTTATTTTATTTTATTTTATTTCATTTCACTTTATTTTACTTTACTTGCTTCGGGATCCTGCTCAGAAGCTGTGTAAAATTAGCAGCATAAGATTGGATTATATCCTTATGTGTGGCCTGGCATGGCGCAACTTGCCTTTTCCCCTTTTCTTTTTTTATTTTGGGTTTTTCGGTTTTTCGGTTGGACTTGTTTCACGGATACGAAAAGAGACACAGTCCTGGCCCTGTGATTAAATATGTCGAAGCACGTGCCACGATTAGGCGAGCGGCGTTGCGTTGAAGCGTGAGCTAGGGGTTAAGGTTTGGGAGGCGACACTTTTGTTGAATTGCTAATTTGCTTAAAGTCAGCCTTTCTTTCGCTTGAGTGACCCATGGACCGGAATTCGATGACAAATCCCACTGAATGTAGGATTATTCTGAAGTGGCATCGGTTTTTTTAGGGTGTTTTAGAGAGAGAGTTAGAAATGTTAACGGAAATAATGGTGGCATTATAGGGTTAGTCACACGATTTGCTGCTGAATCAATGGGAGCTCCTGTGGATGACACAGTTATTTTTTTGGGGAATGTTTAAATGAGTATAAGTAGCACGTTATAAATAGAAAAGATTACAAGATTCATCATCAACGTTATAAATAGAAAAGGTTACAAGATTCCTTAACTTCTCATACATGATTTTTCTCCACACAATTTTTAGATCTTGAATATAATATATTGTTTTTATAATATCATTACGGTTTTTTCTTAATTTGTTTTACTATAATATTAATATGAATAGGATAGGACGTTATAAATATTAATATGATTATAAATATTATTAGGACGTTATAAATAGAAAAGGTCACAAGATTCGTAATTTTCAACTCAATTTTTAAATATTGAATATAATATATTGTTATTATAATATTATTATGAATTATTCTGAATTCTTTTTACTGTAATATTAATATTATTAGGATGTTATAAATAGAAAAGGTTACAAGATTCTTCATCTTCCTTTATGATTTTCCACTCAATTTTTAAATATTGAATATAATATATTGTTATTATAATATTACTATGATTATTCCCAATTTTCAGCATTAATATTAATACCACAATACACTTTAAACTTCTATAATTTCGCTGTAATAACAACCTCTTTGCACTGAAATATTTTCAATAATTTTCCGAGGACTCTCTTCTCCTTAATCTTGGAAAACCGCTGACCCTGGCCATTCATCTCTCGGCTGGAAAAGTCTTTTCCCAGCTGGCCAAGTCGGCAAACGAAACGCTGTCTAATTGGAACCCCATTGGCTCCTTGGGGCCCCGTAATATAGTCGTTCTGTAAAGTATACCCCATCCCCTGACTGAGACCGGGGCCATAAAGTCAATTAATCGCCTAAAGTGCGGGATAATAATTCTGGGACTGGGAGAAACCAAACCGCGACAACCGCCAAAAAGCGGCTCAGCCCGGCACCTCGGGAAAGAGAGACGTCTCAACTATAAATTGCCTCGAAAGGTATATGCTACACGGAGTGGGACTCGGACTCGGACTGGTACTGGTACTGGTACTGGGAATGGAACCCTCCTTATGGATGGATGGATGGTTGGGGATTCTTGTTGTTTGTGTGCCTCGCGCCTCGCGCCTTTTGCTGTTTGTTTTTGATGTTGATGAATGTCGGTGGCCGCAACTTTCCGCTGTTGTTTTAGTTGAACACACAAAAGGTTGTCCGACGAGTGTGTGTATGAGTTTATATATATTTATTTCTGACCATTTTCTCTCTTGTTCCCAGTTAATGTTTTCATTTTGTGGAGTGACTTGAAGAGGGGCTGGATTTGGGATTGGATTGCGTGCTGCTTGATGCATGTTCCCTCACATTTTACAGATCCACTTAACCTCGTGATTGATATGTTGCAATAATTCTTATCAAACAATGAAACCACCGAAACCAGTGAAAAATCGACCACAGAGCGCCTTTTTTCAAAGGTGGTAAGGTTTGGAAAGAAGTTGGGAGTTTAGAAATATAACAAACTATTTAAAATGTTAGAAAATTATGGGTTTTAAACCACAAAATATATTATAAATATTTTTTTAATCTAATTACGAGAAGGAAAGGTCATCTTACTAACTGTTAGACAAAGTTTAAACTTATTTATTTCCTTAAACTAGCTTTTTATTTAACTAATTTGAAGGAATAAGTTCAAATATTAATAGAACTTTGTAATTATTTAACTGATTTCAAGGAATACATTAAAATATTAATTTAAACAAAATTTTTCACTTGAGAAAGTCGGTACTTTAACAAAATATTTAGATGTTAATATTACCATCTCTAAGTTACAACTATAGCTCTGCTCTTTTTTCAAAAACAAAACCCCAAGAAAAATACATAAAAAGCTCGCACTGAGAATATGGTTTATTCCCCTCAAAAAATGTACACAATTCTCACTTTTGTAAACAATATTAAGAAATATTAATTTTCATTTATCATTTTGATTGAGCGATCAAATCAAAAGAGAATCGCTGCCATCTCCGGTTGTTTTCTCGTGTGATTTCTTTATTATGATAGCAGAGATTCTCTTTTAATGATCTTTGCGCCGTCTTGATTTATGGATCCCCAAAAAACAGAGACCCAAAAAAACCAAACCCGAACTTAGCTTTAGCCGCAAGGTGTCGAAACTGCAAGTTTTCAGAGGAGGGGCTTTCGAAACAAATAAATATATATAGACATGTCTTCAGGCTTGGGAAAATGGGTGAATAGAACGCTAAACTAACGGGGTCCACTCTAATAGAGGGGATCTATAGAGGGCGTGGATCAGCGTGAAAATGTGTGTGAAAATGTATAAAAGTGAAGATCATCAAGGGTTCCCAGGCTTTATAAATACTATTTGTGTTAAGCCATCAACCTGGGGGGCAGAGATCAAATGGAATTTGTTTAAGGTCGCCCTAAAATAAATAGTCTTGATATTAATATCAATTTTGAGGCAGCACCTTAACTCATAATGTATTTAATTTTTTCCATAATTTCTAGCTTTAAGTTACATTTTTTTTATTAGAATGAAAGGGAAGTTGTCTGCCTAAAGCGTTCCTTTGAATAGAAGCGTGTCCTTTGAGACAGAGCCCCGCCTCTGTCAAAAAATCCACCCACTTTCCCCCTTCAAACGCCTCCCTCGTCGAGTGCCTTCGACTCTCGACTTTTGTTCTTTTTTTCCCGGTTCAGCCAAAGACTTAACTTAATTATACCCTGTAAATAGGCATTCGAGTTGTGCAATCCCTTTTGGCCCTTTGTAAAACGACGGTGGGAGGAGTAGGCCGAGGGGTGGGTTCCCCTGATTTCCTGTCCCGGTCCGGTCTCTACAGAGAGATCCTTTTGTAAGCCGCTTAGATCCCGAAGGGTTCCGCTTCCTCCTCCGTCACTCTGGCCAGTGTAAAATGTCCTGTATGCAAGCGTACAAATTAAAATTCGGTTTCTGCGGTTCTGCCACACTTGCATAACACCCAACACCCGGTGCAAACACCACCGACGCGTCAGGCAAACACAACCCATACCAGAAACCATCCCATCCAGAACCAGAAGCAGAACCACTCCTAAAACCACACCGACACGCTCTCTATAATTTATTTTGACATGTTTGCCAACACATTTCAATTGATTTTATTGTTGCCGCGAGTCTAGCTCGCCGCCATAAAAATAAAATAAAGTGAAATCAGATGAAAAGTATCACAATTATTGAAATATGAGAACTTTTGACAGGCGACACTTGGAGAAAATCAGAGGGAATCTTTTTAATAATATTATAGAGGCTAGGGAAATGGTATAGAGTCTTTAATATTTATTGTACATTATGATGTATTATTTTTGAATATTTTAACATCAGTTATTCTCTTGAGTACTGCTTGGAAATCAAGATAAATATTTTAAGATATTTAAAGAAAGGTTTTTCTATTAAAAACTGCTCGGAAGTTAACATAAATATTTAAAAAAATTTAAGCGAACGTTTTTCTTTAAAAATATCTAGAATATTAACATAAATATTTTGAAAATGTTTTAATTTGTATTTTTTAACCTATGTTTACTAACGTTTGCTAATGTTTTTATATATTTTCTGTATGTGAAATTGTGTGTCTTAATTTATGAATTTAAATAACTTATTTAATAAGTTTTTTCTTTATTCCATGAAGTTTTTTATTTTATTGATTTTACAATAGAATAAATTAAAAAGTTAGACAAACTAAATTAAATTAAATTACTGCTGGTTTCAAAAGAAGAATGTTAAGAGCTTAAAAATGTGACTGATTTAGCTTCTTTTATAAGCTTTCATTTGAATTTTCAATAATAGAAGTCGCTTTCCATTTATCCATCTGATCAAAATTGATCTTTGGAATTTTTTCAATATTTTCTTTAATTCAAAAACACTCTCATCTTATTTTTTCGAGTGCCTCCAATAGTAATAACAAGTTGCAGTTATCGCCTACAAATCACCCGAAAACCGCAGAGCAGACAGACTCCCTCGCTGGCAAATAGTTTTGCGGATTTGTAAATTAACAAATTGAATTAAGCGCGCGACTGGGCAGCAGCCTGGCAACCCTGGCAACTTCCACAACCCTCCCCTCCCAAAGGGGGTTTTTAGTTTTATTTTCGACTGGAGTTTACGCCTATTTGCATTTCGCTTGGTTTGCCCGGTTGGTTGGTTGGCTATTTGGTTGATTTTCTTTTTTTTTTTTCGTGATATCTCGAAAATTATGAATAATTCCCTGTGTTTGTTGTTCGATGATATAATCGCGATGATAATCGGTATGTGACATCATGTGGCAAATTGCGGCAATTGTTGTTAATGATTAGGCCGT
>VNJR01010224.1:0-10135 GCA_008042585.1 Drosophila punjabiensis
TTTATTGTTGGCGAAAAATCTAGCTGGTGAAAGCAGTTGGATTCGAAAAGGAAAGGACTTGGAAAATCATGCCTAACAACCAGGTATTCAGTGCCTAAAATTAAAATTGTGAGCACTCCACCTTAGGTGTGTGTGTGTGCATTCTACATGGTAATATTACTTGGCATCTATTTATATTGGAATAATTAATAAGCCCAAATTTCCAAATAAACGAAATAAAAAAAGTGAACTACCTTTGACAAAACTGATGGTGTTAAAATTCTGCGAAAATGTGGAAATTCTATGTGCGATATATACATACGGTACAACTGCGAAAGGCGTTTCGCCGCCAATTTCGATTCCTTTTTTGTGCAGTTGCAGAGCAGTTATTTTTCAGCTATATATACAGTGTCAGTGGCTTCCATGTCGTCATAAACAGCACATCGGTTAATTTTTAGCGCCACATTCAGCGACAGTGGCTCAAACTGTATATAGCCAAAAGTTCCTGCAAAACTCGGTAGTGAATTTAAGCCCGGCTCACAGTTGTATATTTATATATGTATTTGCCTGGACATTAATTCGGTTTATATGGAAAAACTCGTCCTGGAGAAAATTGTGATACATTTGTTGGCATTTTTTGGCGGAGTTTGTGGGCATCCTTAACCCGTGCGGGATCCACTTAAATAGTTTGGACAATTTATTTCTCAAATAAAATTCAACATTTGTGCATTTTTCGGCTTTGGTTAATGGCAAACACACATACAAACATATTTTGTGCATATTTGGTGGTGCTTCTGTACACATTTAACCCTTAATCAACCCAATACATTTTTTTAGAGGAATTTAAATTTTTAATTTATCAAAATTTAAAATTTTGATATTGTTGGAGATTTATAAAGGGAGCATTTTGAGCATTTGAGCATTTTGGAAAGAGATTTATTTAACCATTGTGTCCGACTTTTTTACTTGGAATGTTTTTTTATTTAAATAAACTTAAAATATTTGAAAAAGATAAGAAAGTATCGTCAAAGCTTTATGCTAAACTAATATTAGCTATGCAAAAACACTACAGGGTTATGAGTAATATTCAACGTATTAGAACGTCATTCGATGTGCTTAATCCTGTGAATGATTTAAGGGCGTCTGTTGAGGAGATGTGCATAGCTACTAAAGCTTTATATCTGTCCGCAGTGAGAGAATTCGAGCCTCAGAGACTTAGTCAAGGTAATATAAGTGAATATTGTCATTCTTTCCACATACCAAAAACCAATTTACCCAAATTTTGTGGAAAATATTTCGACTACAAAAATTGCATAAGCCTTTTTGAGAGTTTAGTTCATAAGGACCCATCCCTAACAAACAGATGATGCATTAGAAACTGGGAAGCTTTTCAAATTTCGGATCTAAATTATAAGAAGGCATTGTGTAGTCTAAAAAACGTGTACGATAAATGTTTGATCTTTTGTAACCCGATTTGTCAGATGTTTGACCTCCCGCAAGTATAAAAACCCTCTGCATCAGGCTTGAGGTCTCATATAGATGAAATATCGGCCCTTTATGCATCGTTACAGTACTTGGGAAGTGAAAATGAAATAAATAACGAAATTTTTATACACATAGCAATGTCCAAAGTAGAACACACAACAAAATCCCGATTTGAGGAACAGCTAGGTTATAATACGTTGCCGACATGGTCTGATTGTGCGACACTGTTGAATCGGCGATATCAACACTTAGCTGCTGAGGAATCAACATGAACCATAAATAAAGGGAATCCTATCCAAGGTTCCAATAGAGGATATTCCAAATAGTCCTTCTCATACACACAAACAGATCGCAGACGTGAATCAAAATGTCGATATTGCTTAGCGACAAACCATAGTTTTAGCAGTTTTCAACCTTTCATTTGTTAGTTATCCAACGGTTCGATTTCACGAAACACAATCGTTAGTGCATCAATTGTCTGAATCCAGGTCATCCAGTTAAGAAGTGCAAAACAACAAAGAGTCGCGTTTGCTTCAAGCTCCATAACACACTTCTTCACAGATACGGAGTGGAGCAGCAACCAATTTCTTCGGGATCACTTCCTCAAGTGCAAGCCCATGCACCTTCAGTAGCATTTGATCATACCAATGAAGCCCATTCTTGTCATGTTGCAAGTAGTGACCAAGTTATTCCTGCTACGGCTGACAGTTTCGAATAGCACGAGCCCAGTTAGACTCAGGGTCGCAAATAAACTTTATGGCCGAGGACTTAGCCGAGGACTTCCGGTCACACAGGAAAGAATCCTATTTGAGTATTACTACTGTAGGAAAGAACAACTGGTAGTACGAAACAAAGTCCACACGTCAATTCATTCCCGCGTCAATGCTCATAGTTTCGCTAATGATTTTTTGGTGTTAAGCTCCATTTCATCATATCAACCAGATTACGAAGTCCATTGTGCACAGTGGAAAATTCCAGCATACCTTAAATTGGTGGACCCTCGTTTTTACAAGCCCGCAAAAGTAGACTTACTAATTTGGGCAGAATCCTTTTTCGAACTTCTCAGCGTAGGCCAAACAAAATTGGGATCAGAACATCCTGCAATGCATGGTATATAGCTCACATGGTGACATAGCCGTTTTTTAAATATTAGAAAAATTAAATGGAAATTGAAATATATAAAGTTAAGAGAACATATTAAGTAAATGAATTATTTTAATGAAATAGAATATAAATTGGTATGCTTATGATATAGTATGAATAATTTTAACCTATCCTTATGTACTAGGTTCTATCTTCTGTACCGTATATGGTCCTGTATATTCAAAGTCTAGCTTATGGCCAGCATCATTTTTTAATAAAATCGGGTCTCCTGTTCTTAATTCAAAATCTATATTTTCATCGTATCTAAATTTTTTGTTTGTTTGTTAGTATCTAACCTTATTCTAGCTGATTTATATTCTTGTTCTAATCTAAATTTAGATTCTTTAGCATATTCTTTTATATTATATTCTTTTAGATTCTTTAGCATATTCTTTTATATTATATAGTGGTTCTGTTCTATCTATACTATTGAAATGCTTTGGCAAATTTGAAGTTTTACCAAAAACGATTTCGTAAGGACAATCGCTTTCCACACGGCAGCAAAACAAATCATAGAGAGAAATATAGCGAAGCGGGACCTCTTGGTATTTCTAGCTCCTCCGGAATGGGGGGTTCTTGCCGTCTCTGCTTCTGACATTACATGAGAAATATAAATAGAGTCCCTGACTGAAAATAATAAGCTACCCGATCATGCCTGAATTTTCCAAACTATCGGCTCTCGAAAAAAATCAGAGCCAATATCCAAACCAAATGACGAAAACAATGTAATGCCTAATGAATGAAAAACAGAAGGAAAATGTGGTTCTGTGTCGTCTTAGCTAATATTTGTCCAATATCTTTGACCTTTGACAGTTAGTAAAGACTCCAAATTTTAGCCGCTCAAATACTCAAGCCCCAAGGTCGCGAAAGGAATTTGTCTACTCCATCATAATACTGCTAATCATAATAGGAAATGCATAGATATTCATTTAGTTAGTTGAAGCTAAGAAGCTAAAAGACAAAAATATGAAAACAAAATTTCAGGTAAATGGCATGTTAAGTTTTTGATTGGGTTCTATACGTAATAAACAAATGGAAATTTAATTACTAGCTTTTGTTTTCATTTCAGAGTTGGTTTTGTTTACCTATAATACAGGTATCTTTTATTTCTAATAATTACTTCAATCTGATTAAGCTAATTAAGTTATAAAGTTTTATTGTTAGTGTTGTATTTTTAGTTTGAGTAATTGTTTTATTAAGGATGTTTAATGGAAATAAGATTTTACACGTTGTTGGCGATAGAGGTTACAGAACAGAAGAGAAGACTTACAGGAGTTACTTATAGTATAGCAATGCTTGCGATATATATCGGGTAGTGCTGCCAATTGTATTTCCAACACTTCCCCTCAATTAGTAAGCTGCTAATCGACTGGACACACGCCCAAGGAGGTCGTACAGGTGTTGTGTTTTGAAGCCCCAAGTCCTTTTGTTGATATGTCTGCTGGCATCTCGGTCGTTGAGATGTAATTCACGGATATAGTTCCCTCTTCAACCAGCTCTCGAATGAAATGGTGGCGGATGTCAATATGCTTGGTGCGTTTGTGAAATACGGGGTTGCGAGCAAGTTGACCGGCTCCTTGATTGTCGTTGTGAATGACAGTTGTCTTCAGTTGCCCCAAAACTTCGGTTAGGAAACTTCTAAAGTGAACCGCTTCTTTTGATGAGTCTGATAGGGCCATGTACTCTGCCTCTGTGCTTGACAATGCAATCGTCCGTTGCTTTCTACTTTCCCAGGATATCGCAGCACCTGCGAACTTGAAGGCAAAAGCTGTGAAAGATCTGCGATCGTCAATGTTGGCGGCCCAGTCAGCATCTGCGTAGCCTACTAGGTCTTGTCCACTTCGTTTATAAAGCAAGCAATGGTTTTGGGTTCCTTTTAAGTAGCGTAATACCCTTTTTGCAGTCATCCAGGGCTGTTTTCCAAAATTTGTATTATATTTGCTTAGTGCACTCACTGCAAATGCTATATCAGGGCGCGTTGATACTGCCAACCACATTAAGGCTCCTACCAAACTCTGATATGGCACACTAGAGATTTCTTCTTTTTCGCTTTCTGTGGTTGGACACATTTCTGAGAACAATTTTTCGCTCGTATTAATTGGAGTATTTACAGGCTTGCAGTTTTCCATGTTGAAACGTTTCAGGATGTCTGCTATATATTTCGGTTGGGCCATGGTGAACTCTGTCTTGTCTTCGCTTTGTTTAAATTCTATGCCCATGCAATACGATAGCTTGCCCAAATCTTTTATCTGGAATTTGTTGGACAATTCTTCAACTACTTCAACTGCGAAAGCATTTGGACGTTATTGGTTGCTATTATTAGATCGTCTACGTAGAGCGATACTATCAGGATCCCATTTCGTTCACGTTTTAGGTAAACGCATTGATCGGGTGCGAGTGGCTTAAGGTTCAGTTCCTTGAGTTGGCAGTCCAGCTTTTTGTACCATTGGCGACCGCTCTGCTTTAGACCATATAGTGCCTTTCTAAACTTGCAAACTTTCTCGGGGCCATACATCTTCTTCTCATTTGCTTTCAATATATCCTGGAACTCAGGTGGGACGCTGATATAAAGTTCTTTCTCGATGTCCCCATTTAAATAGGCGCTGTTGAAATCGAATTGGTGAACATCCAATCCGAGTTCCGTGGCTAAAGCTATTAATGTCCTTATTGAGCTCATTCGGGATACTGGAGAAAAGGTCTCGACGTAATCAATACCTTCGCGTTGTGTAAATCCTTTTGCAACCAATCGAGCTTTTCGACAGTTTATCTTTCCGTCGGGCGAACATTTTGTTCGTAGCACCCACTTCGTTTCAATAACCTTATGGTTTTTCTGACGATCGACAACCTCCCATGTATTGTTCTTTTTCAATGACTTATACTCTTTTATCAATGCCTCCTTCCATTCGATGGCATTCGTACCTTTAAGAGCTGCGCTTGCAGTTAGCTCTTTTGAGTTCATTGCGAGTGAGGTGGCTTCATAGAATATGTCTTCTTGATCGGACTCGGACTGCTGGTTGCATGTGTCGATTCGGTCTGCAATTATTTGGTTGTAAATTAATTTGGGCCTTCCTGGTTTACCTGTTAATAGCTTCTTTGGCCTTCCGCTTCCACGTTTTATCAATATTTCCGGTTCTGGTTGTTTATCATCTGGTTCGGGGTCCTCTGGCTCGGGATCTTCTGTTTGGCTGCAGTCGTTATCATCTGGGTCGTCAGTTTCTGGTCGATCAACTGCTACTGGTTCAATGTCGAAATTGATTGGGAATTCCATAAAATCCAAATAAGTGTGTAAAAACGACATCTCGGCTTTTAATTAACGTTTTGGTTTCTACATCATACAGCCTATAAGCTTTGGCATCGTTGCAGTATCCAACGAAAACACATTTCCTGGATTTTGAGCTGAACTTACTATTCGATCTTTTGTCCAGTGAGTAAGCAATTTGACCAAACTTCTGCATATGCTTCACAGCTGGAATGCGATTGTTCCACAGTTTGAAAGGCGTTTCTAAGCCTATGTGGGCTTCTTGAAGGACATCTGTTTCTTATGTAGTTAGCTGTTATTACTGCTTTGGCCCTGTAGCTCGCAGGCAGTGCAGCCTGTAACATTAGACAGCGAGCCATTTCTACAAGGGTTCGGTTTTTACGTTCGGCTGTACCGTTTTGTTGAGGTGTATATTCAACGGAATACTCGTGCTTTATTCTTTGAGCTGCAAGCTAATTTTTGAACTCATTATTGGTGTATTCTGTGCCGTTATCTGACCTGATTGTTTTTAGCTTCTTTCCAGTTCGTCGTTCTACGTAGTTCTTGAATTCTTAAAATTTTTGGAACACTTCTGATTTACTTTTGATGGTGTAGAGCTCTACACCATTTGGAGAAGTCATCTGTAAATGTCAAGAAATAACGGCTGCCTCCGTGGCTGTTTACACGCATGGGTCCGCATACGTCGCTGTGGATTAATTCTAGCACACCCCTTTCCCTTGAATTTGATACTGGGAACGGCTTCTGGGACTGCTTCCCCTTGATGCATATTTCACAAATTGGGAGACTCTCCTTTAGGTTTACCTTAGCTCCTTGGACTTTGCTTTTTCCGATCAGTTCTGTTAGATCCGTTTCATTTAAATGGCCGAAACGCTCATGCCATTCTTTGATGCTGTTTTGCTTACTTATAGCGATCTGGCTGCTTTCGTGTGTTTCCTCGATCTGGTACAGGTCCAACTTGCGAGGAGCGGTAAAAACTAATTCTCCTCCTTTAGCTCTAACTACCTCAGCTTTCTCTTTCTTGAATATAACATTAAAGCCGTGATCACATATTTTTGAGACCGATAAGAGATTGGTTCTTAAATCCGGTTCGTAGAGTGCGTTTTTCAGGCTGGCAGTGAACTTGTTGTTTGGGGAGAACTGCACTGATCCACATCCTTTTATATCTGTGGCCTCATCAGTCTGAGCTTCGAGCCTTCTGCTGGCTCCAGGGTCTCGAACATATTTTTCTGTGAGCACATGTGGGACGTTGCTCCAGAGTCTAGACACCAGTTACGGCAATCACTGTTTGTATAATTAGCTATGTTGATGAACATGCTTTCACTGTGGTTCTTCATTGGCTTTGACCTGCACTCAGCTGCACGGTGACCGACTTTCCGCAGCTGTAACATTTTAACTTAAACTTTTGATTAGTGCTTAGTTGTTTCGGCTTGCTGGGATTATACTTCTTGCGCACCAATAATGCTCCAGGCGTCGACTCGCTTGGATTTCTGCTTCTTGCCTCGTACTCGTCCAATAACTTAATTTTAAGTGCTTCTGTTGATATTAAGTTTTCCTGAGTTTCAATTGCGATTCGAAACTGTTCGTATTCCTCTGGTATACTGTAAAGTAGCAAGATGGTTAGCAGATCGTCAATATTCAGGAGATTAACTTCGTTTATTTTGTCTACTAAATCGGAAAACTTATCTATGTGGCTTCTCATGTCTCCGCCTGCATTCATTTTCAGTAAGATCAGCGATTTCAACAGTGCGGCTTTACGGGCTGGCCCCGTAGACTGGTAAGTGTTGTGCAGCTTTACCCATATATTGCAGTTTCGCAGTTCTTTGTATGCCTAAGTTCCGCTGTCGACATGGCCAAAATGAGATCGGACTTAGCCTTTGCATCTTCGTTTATCCACTGTGCGAAATCATCTTTGGGTTTTAAAAGAGTCCCGTTGACATATTTCCACGTGTCGTTTTTTATCTAAAGGGCTTGCATCTGTATTTTCCAGGTGTCCAAATTGTCTTTTCCCAAAGGCTCTGTGCGTATACTAGCAATACTCATTTTGCTTTTTTTTGATCTGCGTTTAGTTATGCTACACAAGCTAACATTTCACGAAGCTACACAAGCAACGAACACGCTTCTTTGCTCTGTTGCCAATAAAACGCCTTCTTTTGCGTCCCCGGAAGTCTCAGATTTTTACAATTTCACCACAAATTGAATTTTGCCATTTGAACTCACTATTTGTTCACTATCCTTCTTTTAACTTTTCACTGGCGCGTGCTGGAAGCGTGCTGGGCCCATAACCTGTTGTATTTTTAAGTTAAGTAATAGTTTTATAAGGGTGTTTAATGGAAATCAGATTTTACACGTTGTTGGCGATAGAGGTTACAGAACAGAAGAGAAGACTTAGAGGAGATACTTATAGTATAACAATGCTTGCGATATATATCGGGTAGTGCTGCCAATTGTATTTCCAACAGTTAGCTTTAAGGGAAGATGAAAAAATTGAATTGAATAAAAGCAGCCAAAGGTAAAGAAACCAACCTTAAACCAAATTGTCCAAAAGCTTATCAGTTGAATCACAAACAACTCGGCTATGCTTAAGCTTGAGTGCAACTGATAAGCTTATCGCTTTGTCGCTATGCGAAGTTGTATGCTGCTCGGGAAGAACATTCGCCGATCGATGCTTCAGGCTGCTGGCTGCAAATAAATTTTGGAACTGACTTCTTATCGTTTTGCTTCTTCTTCATCTTCTTATTCCCCAGCCGGTAATCGCCAGTTTTTTTATTGTTGGTGAAAAATCTAGCTGGTGAAAGCAGTTGGATTCGAAAAGGAAACCCAATACATTTTTTTAGAGGAATTTAAATTTTTAATTTATCAAAATTTAAAATTTGGATATTGTTGGAGATTTATTAAGGGAGCATTTTGAGCATTTGAGCATTTTGGAAAGAGATTTATTTAACCCTTGTGTCCGACTTTTTTACTTGGAATATTTTTTTATTTAAATATACTAAAAATATTTGAAAAAGATAAGAAAGTATCGTCAAAGCTTTATGCTAAACTAATATTAGCTATGCAAAAACACTACAGGGTTATGAGTAATATTCAACGTATCAGAACGTCATTCGATGTGCTTAATCCTGTGAATGATTTAAGGGCGTCTGTTGAGGAGATGTGCATAACTACTAAAGCTTTATATCTGTCCGCAATGAGAGAATTCGAGCCTCAGAGACTTAGTCAAGGTAATATAAGTGGATATTGTCATTCTTTCCACATACCAAAAACCAATTTACCCAAATTTTGTGGAAAACATTTCGACTACAAAAATTTCATAAGCCTTTTTGAGAGTTTAGTTCATAAGGACCCATCCCTAACAAACAGATGATGCATTAGAAACTGGGAAGCTTTTCAAATTTCGGATCTAAATTATAAGAAGGCATTGTGTAGTCTAAAAAACGTGTACGATAAATGTTTGATCTTTTTTAACCCGATTTGTCAGATGTTCGATCTCCCGCAAGTATAAAAACCCTCTGCATCAGGCTTGAGGTCTCATATAGATGAAATATCGGCCATTTATGCATCGTTACAGTACTTGGGAAGTGAAAATGAAATAAATAACGAAATTTTTATACACATAGCAATGTCCAAAGTAGAACACACAACTAAATCCCGATTAGAGGAACAGCTAGGTTATAATACGTTGCCGACATGGTCTGATTGTGCGACTCAGTTGAATTGGTGATATCAACACTTAGCTGCCGAGGAATCAACATGAACCATAAATAAAGGGAAGCCTATCCAAGGCTCCAATAGAGGATATTCCAAATCGTCCTTCTAATGCACACAAAGAGATCGCAAACGTGAATCAAAATTTTTTTTTTTTTTTTTTTTTCGCGCGAGTCCCAACGACTCGCGAGGCAGAACCGACTGCAATATGCCCTGTTCCTATCGCAGTAGATAAATTTTTATTCATTCAAATATTTCAGTGCTGCCACTGATTTGAATTTGTAAACAAATATAAAATGTATGCTGAAACATTAAAAAATATATTATAACATATAACATTCTTATTTTTATCATTAACCCAATAGTGAATATGCCCATATTGTAGGGTACCTAGTATGAAAAGTTGCCAAAGACCAAATATTTTTGCTGGGCCGAAATGAAACAATCGCACACATGCACCCGTGTACGTGAATGCATGAACACGCATACATATAAAGAAGAATTCAAGCGCAGACGCAACCTTCTCAGGATGCGCCACTCTGCGACTGAACTCTTGCAATCAGT
>VNJR01010225.1:0-123704 GCA_008042585.1 Drosophila punjabiensis
AGAAGCCATTGTGTTTTTCGCGCGTTTTTTCATCCATATACAGGCTGCGACGCATTTCAATTTGTAAGGCATGCAGGCCCTCACGCGGACGACCATAATGCTGTGTAATATATCCCCCTGCATAAGGCGTGTTGCGGGATGTTTTAAAGCCCATGCCCTGTAGCACCTCTTCAGCAGCCTGTATCAGGAGGCCGGAGCAGCTTGCGCCGTGCGCGTCTCCGAGCACAAAGTCCGGGCTTCCAGCCTCCGGCGCGTCTGGCATGGAATGCAGGTCCAGCAGCAAGCTGATGCCATGCCGGGCATGGGTCTTGCGCAGGGCTGCGGCCAGAGTGGCGTGGTAGGGCATCCAGTAATCCCGGATTCGCAGGGCGGCATCCATAAATGGCATCCGGGCGCGGTAAATCTGGCGGTTATCAGCTACAATACGGGGTACGGACCCGAGACCCGCCAGCCCCCGGTATGTGGCACGCACAAACGCCGGAACCGGCGTATTGAACATGCGCGGGTCCAGATCCCACGCGGCCCGGTTCACGTCACAGAAAACACGAGGGAAGGTCGCGTGGACAAACATGGGGCCGAGGGCGTGCGCGCTGGCGGCCAGTTCTTCCACATAGCTGTCTTCTCCGCTGCGCAGAATATTCAGCGGCTGGCGGCTCTCCCTTACAAAGGCTTCAGGGTAAAAGCGGCCGGAATGCGGGGAGGCCAGCACCACAGGGGTGTCCGGTTGGCCGGAGACCAGCACAGGAGCAGGGGCCTGCACGCGGTCTGCCTCCTGCGGAAGGCTGGCGGGCACGCCCGGTAAGACACGGGCCAGACCCCGTTGAATCAGGCTATGCGTAATATTTTTCATCCGGCTATCATTGAGGGCTTGCACTTTGAACGCAAGCACGATAGAACGCGGCCCACGGTCAAAGATGGGCGCATAGCTCAGCGGTAGAGCACTACCTTGACATGGTAGGGGTCACAGGTTCAATCCCTGTTGCGCCCACCATCTTTGACCGGTGATTTCTGCGGCTTTGCCAGAAAATTTATTCCCTGAAAATAGTTTCGTTAGTGGCACCCGGATGCTGCATGCAGGCTTTGCCTGATCTGTGAATTTGTGCATGGCACACGCCCTCAGAAAATTTCCTTGTGACTGATTGCCGTTTCACAGGAAGGCTTTTCTCAATCCGTTAAATTTTCCTGCTTTTTCTCGCGTTCGGCTGTCACGCTCAGTTTCTGATAGATGCCGAGCGCAAGCACGATCCCCGTGGCGACAAGCAGCAGAGAGGCGGGGTAGAGAATGGTCGCAGGGCTTTCCTTGTTTGTTTCAAAAATACCCACCAGCCCTTCAACAAACACAGCGATAATAATGGATGTGATGAATTTTGTCAGGCTGGTCCGTGCTTCTGCCAGCGTCTGCTTGCCACGGGAGAGAATGACTTCTTCTTCCATGAAATATTTGGCGACATCAAACACCGCCATGGAAATAACGACGTAGCTGATGGCATGCACCACCGCCTTCTGTCCGTCCTGCCATGAATGCAGGAGGGTTTCTATCAGGCCAGACATCCCAAATGCGGCCAGAAGCACAGCAAGCAGCATGAGCATGACGCTGCCGATTGCAAACGTCAGGCGGGATAAATAGTGCATCTGGAACCCTCTCCTCCTTCTCTCAGAATGCCTCTGGTGCAGGCATGTCTGTATAGAGACGTCCGGACAGGTCCTCTGTTTCCCTAAATTTTAAGGCGCGCATTACTCTCTGGCAGGGAGCCACAACGGGCGCGGTGCGTTAGCCCCCGATGTGGCCGGAAAGAACCAGTGCGGTGGAGGCAGAATGCGTTTTGCTGTTCTGTGCGTCCCGGCGGGCCTGAAGCGGAGTGTAATCGGGTTGTTCCCAGATATAGAGAAGCGTTTTTCGAAGTGTCTCATGAACGGCTTCGCGCCATTTTTCATTGGAAGGTGCTGAGCCGGTCGTGGGCTGAAGGCGTGTCATAGCAAGTGTCTTCTGCTGTTTGGAAGCGGAACTGACGGCGTTCTAGCACCATCATGTCAGGTCGGATGTGACGTTTCTATGAAATAAAAAGAAGAAACATTTTGTTAATATACGCAGCAAAGAGCGTCATACTGGGGCCATTATTGCCCATTATTTTGAACGATCACAGTATTGAGAGGATATCATGACGGCATTCTGGGCGTACTGGCTGGCTTTAAAGGATGGGGTGCGCAAAGTCCGTCTCTCCATCCGGCAACGGCGCAGGCTTCGGCGCGCCTGCTCAGAAAATGTCGGGTGTCTTTAATGCTGCGTGAAGGGTGCGTGGCCGGGGAGTGGTCTGAGCCATAGCCGGGTCGTTTAGCCATTTTGTAAAAAAGCCCCGCCTCCTGAGGAGAGCGGGGCTTTTTTACAAAGGCGGGGCAAGAAAACCTTGCCCCGTTCAGTGCTGTTATTTGCTGTCACCAGAGAAGGTGTTGCTGATATCTTTTCCGGCTTTATCGCCCCAGTTACCAATAGCTTTGCCCGTCCGCTTGCCCCAGTTTTTGGTGGATTTTGCAGCGTCAGACGTACCTTCTTTGGTCTTGTCCCAGGCTTTCTCAGTCCCGCTTTTGGTTTTATCCCAGGCGTTGCTGGTGCCGTCCTTGGTCTTATCCCAGGCCTTTTCAGACCCGCTTTTGGTTTTATCCCAGGCGTTGTTTGTGCCTTCCTTGGTCTTGTCCCAAGCCTTTTCGGACCCGCTTTTGGTTTTATCCCATGCGTTGCTGGTGCCGTCCTTGGTCTTGTCCCAAGCCTTTTCGGACCCGCTTTTGGTTTTATCCCAGGCGTTGCTGGTGCCTTGCTTGGTCTTGTCCCATGCCTTTTCAGACCCGCTCTTGGTTTTATCCCACGCGTTGTCTGTTGCCTGACGTGTGTCGTTCCATGCCCGGTTCACGGCGCCCTGTTCTTCAGCATGGGCTGCGGGCAGGGTGAGGGTGAAGGCCGCAGCCCCCAGCATTGTGGTCAGGGCGGTCCGGAATGTCGCAAACGTCATTGAAATAGCCTCCATACGATTTTCGCTACGTTACAAATGTCTTGCCGTGGCTTTATGGCAAATATGAGATCACCCATGCCGGGGCAGAGCGTGACCTCGCTTCAGTCCTCACGGCGTAACGTCTTGAACTGCCAGAAGGTTTCGTCAGGTGCGGGGAATGCAATCCAGAGCTGCCTGCAGGATATAGGCTGCGGCGAGCTGATCCACGACTTCATTACGTTTGCTGCGTGAGAGGTCAGCTTCCTCAATCAGCATCCGGTTGACGGCAGAGGAGGAGAGCCGTTCATCCCACAGGCACACGGGCAGGCCTGTCTGTTCAGAAAGAGCAGTCGCCCAGTCCTTGCTGGCCTGCGCGGCGGGGCCGAAGGTGCCATCCAGTGAGAGCGGAATGCCCACCACCATGCCGCCAATGCCATGCTTTGCCGCCAGCGCGCGGATATGCTCCGCCATGGCGCCCAGCTTGCCGCGCTTTACGGTCTCCAGTGGGGTTGCCACCATGCGGGAGACATCGGACAGCGCCAGTCCCACCTGCTTGCGGCCGGGGTCAATGCCCAGCAGGCGGTCATCACGGGCCAGAGTGGCGGCGAGGTCGGTAAGGTTGAACAGAGCCATGTCTGCACGGTATGTTGCCTTGCGCCCGATTATGCTAGGGCTTTTTTCCTCCATAGCTGAAGAGAGTCTGCTTTCATGTCGCTCGACCTCGCGACCACCCGACGTATTGCAAAACTGGCCCGCATCGGCCTTGAAGATGCTGAGCTTGAAACTGTCCGCCAGAAGCTGGACGGCATCCTGGGCTGGGTTGATCAGCTCTCCGAGGTGGATGTTGAGGGCGTGCCCCCCATGGTGGGCACCGAGACTGAGGCGCTGCGCCAACGGGACGACGTGGTGACGGACGGCAATTGCCGGGACGCCATCCTCTCCTGCGCGCCGGAAAAATCCGGCCCCTTCTACACAGTACCCAAGGTTGTTGAATAATGCTGACCGGACTGACGCTGACTGAAGCGCGCGCGGGGCTTGCGGCCCGTAAATTTTCTGCCCGTGAGCTTGCTCAGGCGCATCTGGACGCCATTGGCCGCCTGAATACGCAGCTGAATGCCTATATTACGGTGCTGCCGGAGCAGGACGTTCTGGCCGCGGCCGATGCCGCAGACGCCCGTTACGCCAGTGGCGCTGCGCGGCTGATGGACGGCCTGCCGGTGGGCGTGAAGGACCTGTTCTGCACCAAAGGTGTCAAGACGACCGCTGCGAGCAAGATGCTGGCCAACTTCGTGCCGCCGTATGAAAGCAGCGTGACGGCGCGCCTGCTGGAGGCGGGTTCGGTCTTTCTGGGCAAGACTAACCTTGATGAATTTGCCATGGGGTCCGCCAACATTACCTCCGCGTTCGGCTCGGTACTGAACCCGTGGAAGCGTCAGGGTGATGATGCCGCTCTGGTGCCCGGCGGCTCTTCCGGGGGGTCCGCTGCTGCTGTGGCTGCTGGCCTTGCGCTGGCCGCAACCGGCACGGATACGGGCGGTTCTATCCGTCAGCCTGCGGCGTTCTGCGGGATTGTCGGGCTGAAGCCGACCTATGGCCGGTGCAGCCGCTGGGGCACCATTGCCTTTGCAAGTTCTCTGGATCAGGCTGGCCCGATGACGCGCAGCGTGGCCGATGCCGGGCTGATGCTGGAAGCGATGGCTGGCTTTGATGAGAAAGACAGCACCAGCTCAAACCGCCCCGTGCCGGAATTTTCCAAAGCGGCTGGCAAAAGCGTAAAAGGTCTGCGCGTCGGTATCCCTGCGGAATATCGCGCGCCCGGTATGCCGGAAGAAATTGCCAAAATGTGGGAGCAGGGCATTGCCTGGCTGCGTGAGGCCGGGTGTGAGGTGGTCGATGTGTCTCTGCCGCACACCAAATATGGTCTGGCCACGTACTATATTATTGCCCCTGCTGAGTGCTCCTCCAACCTTGCGCGGTATGACGGAATTCGCTTCGGTGAGCGTCAGGATGCCGCCACGCTGGATGGCATTTATGAGCGTACCCGTGCGGAAGGCTTCGGGCCGGAGGTGCGTAACCGTATCCTGATGGGCACTTATGTGCTGTCCGCCGGGTATTATGATGCCTATTATTTGAAGGCCCAGAAAGTCCGTACCCTGATCAAGCGGGATTTTGTGCAGGCGTTTGAGCAGGTGGATGTTCTGCTGACCCCCACCGCCCCGAGCGCTGCCTTCGCGCAGGGTGAAAATATGGATGATCCAGTGCAGATGTACCTGAATGACATCTTCACCGTGCCCGCCAGCATGGCCGGGGTTCCGGCAATGTCCGTGCCGGTCGGGCTGGATTCCAGAGGTCTGCCGCTTGGGTTGCAGATTATTGGCCGGCATTTTGATGAAGAAACCGTGCTGTCCGTGGGCGGCGCGCTGGAAGCGGCTGCGGGCTTTGCCCACAAGCCCGCCCTGCATGCGGAGGCAGGCGTATGAGCTACGTGATTGAAGGCAAAACCGGTAGCTGGGAAATTGTGGTTGGGCTGGAAGTCCACGCACAGGTTGTCAGCAAATCCAAGCTGTTTTCCGGTGCCTCTACCACCTTTGGGGCGGAGCCGAACTCTCAGGTCAGTCTGGTTGACGCCGCATTCCCCGGCATGCTGCCGGTGATTAACCGGGAATGTGTGGCGCAGGCCGTGCGCACCGGGCTGGGGCTGAACGCCCGCATCAATCTGGAAAGCCGGTTTGACCGGAAGAACTATTTCTATGCCGATCTGCCGCAGGGCTATCAGATCAGCCAGTTCGCGCACCCGATTGTGGGTGAAGGCACGATTGAAATCGAGCTGTCCAGCGGTGAAACCCGCAAAATCGGCATCACGCGCCTGCATATGGAACAGGATGCCGGCAAGCTGATCCATGATCAGGACCCCACCAAATCCATGGTGGACCTGAACCGTGCCGGTGTGGCGCTGATGGAAATTGTCAGTGAACCGGATATCCGTGAACCGGAAGAAGCCGGGGCCTATCTGCGCAAGCTGCGCCAGATCCTGCGCTATCTGGGCACCTGTGACGGCAATATGGAAGAAGGCTCCATGCGGGCGGACGTGAACGTGTCCGTGCGTAAGGCGGGTGAGCCGTTCCGTACGCGGTGTGAGATCAAGAACGTCAACTCCATCCGCTTTGTCATGCAGGCCATTGAGGTGGAAGCCGCCCGTCAGGTTGAAATCTGGGAAAATGGCGGCGAGGTTGATCAGGAAACCCGTCTGTTTGACGCTGCCCGGGGTGAGACGCGCACCATGCGCTCCAAGGAAGACGCGCATGATTACCGCTACTTCCCGGACCCGGACCTGCTGCCGCTGGTGATTGAGCAGGACTGGGTGGATGCGCTGAAAGCGGCTCTGCCGGAACTGCCGGATGCCAAACGTGCCCGCTTCCAGTCTGACTATGGCATTCCGTTCTATGATGCGGGTGTGCTGGTGGCGGAACAGTCCGTGGCGGATTTTTATGAAACCGTGGCCAAAGGCCGGGATGGCAAACTGGCTGTGTCCTGGGTGACGGGGGATCTGTTTGCGGCTCTGAACCGCACCGGCAAGACCATTGAAACCAGCCCTGTCAGCGCGGAAGCGCTGGGACAGATGTTGGACCTGATTGCGGATGGCACCATCAACGGCAAAATTGCCAAAGAGGTGTTTGAAGACATGGTGGAAACGGGTGAAAGCCCGGATGCCATCGTGGAGAAAAAAGGCCTGCGTCAGGTGACGGATACCGGCGTGATTGATGCCGCGATTGACGCCGTTATGGCCAAAAACGCGGATAAAGTGGCTGAATATCGCTCCGGGAAGGACAAGCTGTTCGGCTTTTTTGTCGGGCAGGTGATGAAGGAAACCAAGGGGAAAGCCAACCCCGCGCTGGTGAATGGCGCTCTTAAGTCCAAGCTGGACGCCTGAGGGCCACGGCCCGGTGTAAAATTTTTGCAGGGGGTTAAAATATCCTGCAAATAAGTCTTTCAGGGGGTTTGACGGAATGCTCAGAACCCCCTAAAAGCGTCCCTGCAAACGTCGTGTACACTTCATACTCTTCTTGCGGAGGGGTGGCCGAGAGGCTGAAGGCGACGGTTTGCTAAATCGTTATACGGGTAACCGTATCGTGGGTTCGAATCCCATCCCCTCCGCCATCTCTAAATTCCCATAACTTGCCAATTAGTGCCAAGAAGTGCAGAAAACTGCTGTTTAGAGCGGTTTCGATTGTGCCACTTAGTGCCACTTCATCCCGCTAAATCGCAGGCGTGTTGGGGGTATATGTCGGGGTATAATTTTAGGGGTCGGGGTATCGCATGCTGACCGATATGCAGGTCAGGAGACTTCTTCCTACCGGAAAATCTTACAAGGCGTCTGATTCCGGAGGCCTGTATTTGCAGGTCTCCCCCACTGGCTCCAAGCTCTGGCGCATGAAATACCGTTTCGGCGGCAAAGAGAAGCTTCTGTCATTCGGGGGCTATCCGGCCGTGTCTCTGAGTGACGCCAGGCGGGCAAGGGATGATGCCCGGCAAGAACTGAGAGAAGGGCGAGATCCCTCCCTGACACGCAAGCAGCGTCGGGCACAGGCAGCCAGTAGCGAAACCCGGTTGCAGGCGGTCGGCGAGGCATGGCTTGCTGCCCAGAAGCAGAAATGGTCGGACGGCCATTATAATGATGTCGAGACCACTCTGGTACGCTTGGTATGGCCTAAGATTGGAAACATCCCGATTCCTGAGATTACGCCGCCTATGGTGCTCTCTGTCATCAGAGATATCGAGAAAAAGCGCGCTATAGAAACAGCACGGCGAGTTAGGCAGCGGCTGTCTGCTATTTTTTGTTACGGCATTGCGACGGGGGTAGGGTTTTCAGATCCTGCTGATGTCATCAAAGGTGCGCTGGCTCCACTGAAAAAGGGGCAGCAACCTGCTATTACGGATCTAGGCGAACTCCGGCAGATGATTTCTGACGTAGAAAGCATTCCTGCTCATCCTGTCACAGTTTTAGCGATGCGATTCCTTGCCTTGACGGCTGTTCGCCCGGGCGAAGTCCGGGGCATGCCGTGGACAGAGGTGAATGATAACATCTGGGAGATCCCGGCCGAGCGGATGAAGATGAAACGGTCGCATGCCGTTCCTTTATCGCGGCAGGCTACGGAGACACTGGCTGCCATACATACGCTGACAGGCCGCGGCCCGCTTGTCTTTCCCAATGCCCGATGGGCACACAAGCCTATGAGCGAGAACGCCATAGGGTATATGATCAACCGGGCAGGCTATAGCGGGCGGCATGTTCCGCATGGGTTTAGAGCCGCATTTTCCAGTATTATGAATGAGCGCCTGCCAGAGCAAAGGCTGATTATTGATCAGATGCTTGCTCATGTTCCAAAGGATAAAACGGAAATGGCGTATAATCGTGCGCAGCACATTGAGCGGCGGCGCATTATTTATCAGGAATGGGCTGATATTTTGCTGGATGGCTTTGCGTCACCCATGGACCTCATTTTAAGGCCCAGAAGATAGCAGCGTATTCCTACGCTGCTGCCTTTTCTTTCTGCTCTTCCAGCCAGTTTGACACAGATTCCTCGCTCCACCGGGCGCAGCGCAAACCCATCTGAATGGGTTTGGGGAAGCCCTCATTCCGGATCTTCCGGTAAAGTGTGCTTTTGCCCACCTTCAAGCGTTGGGTAACCTCTGTTGCAGTCAGAAACTGGCCGACAGAGGCGGGTGGGGGAGTGATATTTAGCATTATGCCCCAAACTCCAGATAGCGGGTTTCTTTGATCTGGCTGCGCTTCTCGCCTTTCATGCCGGCCTGCAGGCGGGTTTTTCTGCCATCGCTTAGGCCGTCTGAATAGGCGTCGGAGGACTCGCTGGCGCTGAGGCCTGTGCCACGCATGTCTGCCTTCCCCATGAATGGGAATTTCTGGCCTGTGAAAAGGTCAGAAAGCTTTTTCTCTTTTTCAGATGGAGTGCAGGGCATGATGTTGTTGCGCACGCCCTGCACCCATCCTTCGCAATAGGTATCAGCGCGGGCGTCACGGCGGCCTGAATTACGTTCCTGAAGAAGTGCAACGAATTTATACTCACTGCGCTTTTTTTGCAGGAGGCGTGCAAGAACAGTGTAGCTATAGGCAGAGATTTCCGTTTTTGACAGTGGGCCAATCCAGATTACTTTTGTATCCCGACCGCTGTTATCCCAGACAGCAGATGTGCCAAATGCGTATTCGATCACCTGACTCAACATAGCGACATAGATTGGTAGGCGTTGGCCCGGTTTTACGAACACAGCCGGACTTTCCGCTGTTCCATAGTCAGCCAGATCCAGATCATCTTCAGTCAGAGAGAATTCACGCATAAGGGCCTGCGCTTTCTCCAGCGCAGCAGCGGCTTCATGTTCATTTGCACTGCGGCTGAGCGCCATCAGTTTTCTGAGGCGGTCCAGCAGCTTTTTTTTCTGTTCGTCGTTCATGGTCACATTCCAATGGCGCGGCGGTAAATGTCGAGCAGTGTTTCCTGCTCTTCCACCTCGCTCGGTTCCATTTTGCGAATTTTAATGAGCTGTCTTACAACCTTCACATCAAAGCCCGCAGACTTGGCTTCTGTGAAAATGTCTTTGATGTCGCCAGACAGTGCCTTGCGTTCCTCTTCCAGCCGCTCAATGCGTTCAATGATGCTCCGGAGCCTGTCGGCGCTGATGCCGCCCGTTACAGGATCTGCTTCATCATCTGCTGTGAAGTCATTTGTTCCGTCAAAATCGCGTTCGTCGGTCATGCTGCGGCCTTTTCCTCGAGCACTACACCTTCAGAAATCAGACGCTGACAGGCCCATCGGATGGCTGAAACCAGACGGTAATTCGTGAAGGAATAGTCAGTCCTTATGGGATAATCATCATAGTCTTCAAAGCTACGGAATAATTCTAAAGCACCGTCTTCGCTGCTACATATATCAATAATAGCTTCGCGCATTTCTCTTCTGTATGATGGTTTCAGAATATTTTTCAGATCATCATCTGACCATTTTTTATAATGGCCGAATTCCACTAATGCCTTCCAAAGCTGCGCCCATTTATTCCAGACTTCGCTAAACACCCAGAAGCGTTCTGGAGTATCAAAATCCTCACATGATGAAGGGAATAAGACGCCTTCTTTCCGGTAGAAAAAATAAATATCGTAATCTTCCAAACACTCTTTTTCTAACGTGCCTTTCCGAATTTTTTGTGCAATCTGCCGCGTGCCATCCAACCGGCTTTCCCCAAACCATTTTGAACCATTCAAGGCTTCAACCACGGCACTATTAGCGTCCTGAATAATGAAATTTGCCGTCTTTTCACTGTCATACTCTTCCCGCACATTACTCTTACCAAGCAGGTATTGGTTCTCAGCATCTGCTGCCCAATGCACGGCCTTTTCAAAGGTCGGCATGGCGTAGTAGTGCTCAAGCATCAGCTCGCCCATATCGCCTGAAATGCTGAGGTGGCCGTAGTTCCATGTCAGGTTGAAAGCATAGAAGCTGGAACCGTCAGCACGGCGGAAATTGAAGCTGCGGCTGGCTGCCTCTTTCATGACGTGGGTGTCCAGGTCATTGCGCAGATAGTTTGTAGTCACAGGGTAATCCCTTCAAAAAACCATTCGATGCTGACACCGAGAACGGTGGCGAGCTGATAGAGCGTGGCGGCCTTTATGGCGTCCCGCCCGATTTCATATTTCTGGATCTGCTGGCCACAGCGGCCCACGCGGGCACCAAGTGCTGGCAATGCAAGCCCGCGGGCGGCTCTGGCTGTGCGCAGACGTTTACCGAGGTGCATGTTCAGGCTGTGGGTGGCTGCCTCATTCGGTTTAAAGCGACCAAGGGCTTCTTCCAGATCAACCTGACGGCCGTCATCAATGCGCGCCCCGCTACCCGGTGCCGCACCGCTGAGCAGCAGGCCCGCAGCGCGGCCCATGCCACGCAGCGCAACAGGAGCATGATGGGTGCTGGCATGGCTCACTGGTGGACCTCCACCATCGGCACACGCTGCGGGATATCCAGCACGATCAGGTTTGTGGAGAGGGAGTCTTCCGGAAAGATCAGCACCAGCGCAGCCGGGACGGTTGCCTGTGTGCCATCAGGCAGTGTCACACGGTAGTTGAGCGGATGGCCGCACAGCGTACGCAGGCGCTCAAGCTGGCAGATCTGCGGGCTGGCGAAGGCGGCATATTCCCCTGTGCGGTCCCAGACCTGTGCTGTGCCGGTGCAGGGGTGGGATTTCACGCCATAAGAGGAAGGCATGGGCGTGGTTGCGCCAGAAACGGCGGCGTGAAAGCGGCGTCCGAATTTACGGAGTGAGGTCAGGCGCATAGGGGCTTCCCTGTAATCTGGGTGTGTTTTTTTGCGAGGTTTTTGAAAAAATCGGCACAGGCCTGTAAGTCTGTGGCTCTGGAAAAATTACCCTGAGTGGCACAGGCTTTGCTTTCCTGCTCACACTGCCGGGCTTCATCTAGCAGCGCGCGGATCTGGTCCTGTTCCCGGCTCATGCGTGGCGGCCCTGCAGCTGATCAGCCTGCTTGGAAAACCCATCGGCTTCTGTGCGGTAGGCGTGGGCAATGCGCTTCCAGCACGCCTCTCCATCCGGGTTGCCGCTGGCGGCACAGGCGCGCCTGAAACCGTCAATACGGTCGGCCTCAATAAAGAGGGTATCGGCCATGGCCCGCAGCAAACCAACGCGACGGGCGGAAGCAACATGTGGCTTCAGCAGAGTGGGGAATGCATGGTCTGCCTGCATGGGGCGAGGCTGGCCAAGCGGCATAGCGGACTGCCCTCTCATGCCGCCACCTGTGCGGGCTTTTTTGCGAAAGCCATGTTTGTTGCAAAGTTCAGACGGGTGCCATGGGGCATGAAGCCCGTCTTGCAATTGAGGTTGTGCCTGAGCGTTGTCAGATCTTCCAGCACCAGTGCGAGATCTGTATCGCTTGAGGCCATAGCAGCGAGATCCAGCGTGCAGGTGCGGGAATGGCACACACGCAGGAGTTCGTTTGTCAGATCATAGACTTTGTTCCGGCCTGATGTGTCCTTTGCTTTAGACACATCAACGACGCGGCGGATAATGCGCAGGACTGCCTTGCCCTCATCTACCGTGAGCGGGTTGGCAATGGACCTGTTTGGCTGTGTGGGCGGCATGGGGTTTCTCCATCACGGGTTGTGATGGCAATATGTGCCCGAAAGAGACATTTGATCAAGATAAAAATGTCTCCACTAGAAACATTTCCAAAAACGGATTGTCTCCATATGGGACGTGGGTGTAGAACAAAAAGAGAACAAGTGTAGGAGTTAAAGAAGAAATGAGTGCCACAGAACGAATCGTATTTGTCCCATTCATGTGGAAGCAGCGGGGGAAAGTGAAGGTTCTAGAGCCAGGAGCGCCGGTAGCCTGTCGCACTCAAGAAGACGCTTTGCGATGGGTAGATAAAATACGAATAGGCCGCTTAACCGCCGCAGGTGGGCAGGCTGTAAAAATGACAGTAGATGAGGACGCGGGAGAATACGGAGAGCCTGTATTCCTTGATTCTACGGGCGATGTCCCAGCACAAAATGATGCGTGATTGGCAGGCTAGATGGTGAGGTTAGCCAGGAGAGATTTAAGCCACGCTTGTGCGGACGACCTTATTGATCAAGCTAAGAACCAAACGCCTCTCGTCCTCGTCCATCTCTCTCCAGAGTTCGATCATGGCGAGCTCTTCAGCAGAATAAGGGGGCTGACAGTTTTTGTCCGCGCCAGGAAAAGGCGCTTCAATTCCACGCAACAAATAGTCGATGGAAACATTATAAAAGTCTGCAAGGGCTAGAAGGGTTTGGGGAGTGCCAACCTTCTTTCCTCTTTCCAGACTCGATAGGTAGGGGCGACCAACGCCTATGGCTTCCGCGACTTCAATCTGGTTGAGGTCGCGGGCATTCCTTAAACGCAAAAGTCTACTGCCAATTGTGTCGCTCATGATGATCTTATGACACCTTTTGAGACACTATGTGTCTCCAATAGGCACAAAAAGACTTGACTGAATATGTTGCCAGTAGGCACATATCTCCTATGGAACCGTCAGAACTCAGAAAGCGCGTGGGTGGATGCAAGAAGCTGGCTGAAGGCATAGGCCTGCGGTCGCACTCTGCCGTCCTGAAATGGAAGCGTATCCCCGATAAGCATATCGTCGCGATTGAGCAGACCTTCGGTATTCCGCGCGAAGAGCTGAGGCCGGATCTGTTTGAGCGCAGTGATGTGCGGGAAGGGGTGGCGGCATGAGTATCCATGAGGAGAAACATGCCGCTGCGGCTGATGCGTGACCTTGTAACCGTCGGCACTTTTCTGGTGGCGCTGTGTGCGCTGCTGGCCCGGTTCTGGCCGCGCCCGGCGGACGGCTCCCGCTGGATGAAGCTGTATGCGCTGGTCAACAGCGTGGCGCAGAACAAGGGCCATGCCGCCAACGCAGATGATGCCTCCGGCAAGCCTTCGGGCGGCTGAAGCCGCAGAAGATCTCCATCACACGATACCACCCACCCCAGCCGCCCATGAGGCGGCTTTTTTATTGGGATATGACCATGACCAAGAAGCTTTCTTTCCTGCGGCACAAAGCCGCTGCCCTGAGCCTTGCTCTGCTCCTGCCGCTGGCTCTGACCGCGTGTGGCACAGGCCAGACTGTGCAGCGCCAGCAGGCTGTTTATGGCCTTAGCCTCTCCTATGCCGCAGCGGCTCAGCTGGCCGCGGACTATGAGAAAAACCCGGCAGCAGATCCGGCCGTGGTAGCAAAGCTGAAGCCCGCCTTCCAGAAGGCGCATGACCAGATCCGGCCACTTGATGAAGCCGCCCGTAAGGGCGACCCGCTGGGAGAAGCCGCTGTGGAAGCCGCGCAGGATGCGCTGAACGCGGCCCGCACACTCCTGCCTTCTTCTAACTGACCATTTTCCTGACGCCGGGGAAATGATGCCTTAAGGGGGTCGGTAAATCCGACACCCTTGTTTTGTCTTTTGCCAGATATGGCAGAAAACCAAGGAAAAACGACTGATGAACTATACCCAGATTGCGATTTCCGCCGTGGAAGCTCTGATTCAGAATGGCCCGATGATCGTGGCAGATATCAAGGCGCTTCTTGCCCCGATTAAAGAAGGCCGTTCTCCTACGGATGCTGAATGGGCCTTTGCCGAGCAGCAGTTGGATGCCGCTAACGCCGCCGTGCAGGCTGGCTGATTATTACAGGGGATGTAGACTAATTTGTGCATCCCCTGAAACTCTATCAACTTCAGTCACCATCAAGCCTTCCTAAGACGGCTGTTATTGTTTGTCAGACAGTCATCAATGGGAGGTCTGCATCATGTGCCAAATTGTCGTTTACAGTTTGGAAAACTTTAGCGTCTATCTGAACTGAGGATGCTACATGGCCACGAGCGACCAACCAAGTTGCGACATCTACCCACTGCCAAAGTGGCGTGGAAGTTGTGACTCTGGCAGTGGCTGGTGGAAATCCCTCTCCTCGCTTCTGCGTAGCGTAATTGTGTACAGCAGCGCGTGTTAAGTTTGCTCTGGAAGCTATGTCAGATAAACTTACCAGCGGGTCAGGCTCAACTCGTTCGACTTTTGCTCCCGTTTTCCTGACATCAGAAAGCGCGCTGCTAATAGCTTCTTCAAGGTTATTAGCTTCGCGAGCAAAATCTACGAGAATAGTGCCCTTCTGAAAGGATACAGTCGCATCGTCACATCCGTTGTCATAGAAGCGACTTTCAAAATCATCTGCTGTCTCGTCCAAGCCTGACGCGATGATGGTAAATTCATATGTTTTCATCGTCATCACCCTCTTTCTGGTGTGGGCATCGTTCGACTGCCCGCGCAATTTGCTTCGCGTGGTTTCCTGCATTCTTCGGAGTTCCATTGACTCCAATTTGGCATCCGTCACGGTCAGCATGGGCACAGTAAAGTCTTCCCCAATGCCCCTTTGGGTGGATACATCGCCATCCTTTTTTTTCTGCATCCTGAATGACGTCTTCAACTTCTTTCTCAGTATGTCTTGGTCTGCTCAATGGACTTAAATCCTTAAGCCCATTGGGCTTCGCCTTGATAATATGAGTGTTGACGTTTGTCAACAGAAAGCGGGGTTATTAGGGTTAGGACTGACGCTTGCCATCAGTTTCCAGCCCAAGCGCAATTAAACGTCGAATGGCTTCAGAGCGCGTTACGCCATTCGTCACCGCCCAATTAGAGATAGCGCTAATCATTTCGGCAGGAACGCGACCAGCAAGCATTGGGTCAGTCCCTGTTGAGGGACGTCCCTTTTTACGTATAACGTTTTTTGTTGACGTATTCATGATTTTACGTATAGCGTAAAAACGGACTGGAAGGAAGCGGGAACTTCCAACCAGCCCTAACCACAAACCGAAATGGACCTTCGGATATGGCTGATCTTGCCTCTATCACAGAAACAAATACCCTTACTATGTCTAGTCGTGAGATAGCGAAGCTCACAGGCAAGCGACATGACCACGTAATTCGTGACATTGAGAAAATGTTGGATGACGTGAAAATCGACCGCCCCAAATTTGGGGGCGTTTACTTGGATGCTAAAGGGGAAGAGCGAAAATGCTACAATCTTCCCAAAAATCTGACGCTGAACCTGATAGCAGGTTACCGGGCAGACCTACGTCTCAAAATTATTGATCGCTGGCTTGAGTTGGAACAAGGCACTCTCAGCCAGTCCAATCAGGTTGTTCCTCCACCCCCGACCAATTTGACGGATCACTCTTCCGGCCATGCAAGGGCTGCGGAGTTGAGACAAATGGCAGGAGAGCTTCGTCGCCGCAATCTGGAGAATGCTATCAGCCTAGTTTTGGAGGCATCCAGAGGGGAAGGAGACTTAGTGGGGCACTTCTCGGATTTAGGCCGCCGATTCGGCCCACTGACTGTGAGACCAGCCGTCAAAAAAATATCAGCAGGGAAAAAGGCTGCTATGAAGTTGGGATGAACGCCATTTTTCCGTTTCTGTGCCAACTGGTACAGGAGCAGAAAAGGGCGCGGCTACGAAAAAGCAGGAAGTCATGGTGCTGCTGGACAGGATTGAACTGTCGACCTCTCCCTTACCAAGGGAAAGGTCATTTATGTCGGTCGTTCAGATTGCCATTATATCCATTCCATAGCAGAAATGATTATTTTAAAGCAGTAACGCTCAATTAAGCTGATAAATGACAAGCTGCTTTGATTGCGACAGTATCCTAATTACCCTCCTACCGGATAAATTCAGCCCCACTGAATATTGGCAGCGCTCCCTGAGAATATCTAAAATAAACGCTCCAAAGTTGTGATTTCCTCAGACCCTCGTGATCCGCTCATCCAGCCAGCGGAGAGCTCGTCTGTGCAAAGCAATGTCGCTTGGCTCCAGATGTTTGGCATGGGCATCGGGCCTATCGTTAACGACGCTAGCGTTGTCGTTGAATGCTGTTTTGTCACCAAAGATGCGTTCGAACAATTGCCAGTGTTTGTTGATTACTGCCACGAGTTCAAGCCAGTAAAGCTTTTCGGCAATAGTATCGAGGTTGAACGGCTCAAGTTCGCTTCGACGATTTTGAGGAATTACGGACAGGAGAGCCGACTTTGCCGACGGACTATTCTTACTCGAAAGCGCAGACATACGCAAAAAATTAATCACGAGCGAGCGCAGTGCGCGTTCCATCGTATTGCGTCGATAAGAAATGCCAGCCAATTCCTCGGCCCATTCGCTCACAAGTGTTTTCGCCTCTATGCGGTCTTCCAAATGCGCTTCAATCATCGGGACATCTTCTGCGACCATTACCAACGCAGCACGCATCATAGCCCCGGAAATGTGCCCCTTTGTTGTTATTATACCGTAACGTATTAGTGTAAGTCGCATGGAAGCCGAAATATCTGCATTGTCCTTAAGCAGTGATAGTGAAGGTGCGCGAAGTTCTGGATAAACACGGAAAAGATGTTGCAAGGCAACTTTTGCTAGCGCTGCTCCTTCGTCTTGTCCGTAGGCATCAAGCATCGGAGACACAACCGCCTCCTGAAGGATTACCGGTCGCGCTGCGGTCTCAATTTTACCATGAATTGATGAACAAGCCTTCCTTACCCAAAATGGCATGTCAGAGCAGAAACTCGAAATTGCTTCCAGTGCAGCTTCATCGAATCTCAAGCCCGCCATTGCGCCAATATTCTTGATCATTGCGTTCGTTGCTCCTCGAGGAAGCGGACTCAAATACTCCTCAGGTATGAATGCTAGAGCAGCATTCTCCAAGCCATCGATGGACTCTACCGAGAACCAACGACTTGATACACCACTTATAAGTAATGAAACTTTGCGGTCTTCCCGGGCCGCTGCATGATATGCGGCGCGAACATTCCGCCAGAACCCCACGAAACCTTCCCTCCACTGGGGTGCTCCGCCGTTGCTAGGTGTAATGTAATCGATTTCGTCAAAGACTAGGATGACCGGAAGGTCAAATTGATTCAGCAATGCCTGAAATTGCCGTGCAGCGTCCGATAGTGTATTTCCTAAGGGACAAGCATTCACCTCTGCATAGGAGCGTCCATTTGCTTTGAGTTCTCGCAACGAACCCGTAATGGAGTCGAGCAGAGAAGCTGCATCAAGCCCGAAAACGTCATCGCGCTGGCAGTCGATAAACACCGTGACCGCATCGTAATTTTCTTTTAGCTCGGCAAGAACACGATGCAAGATAGACGTTTTTCCTATTTTGCGAATGCCGAAGCAGGCTCGGATGTGTCCAGACTGGAGCTTACGTGCCAATTCTTGTGCTTCGCCTCTCCGACCGAAAAACTGAGAATCATTTGCGACTGGTCCGGTTATGTCGAAGGGATCTTGAGTGAAAAACTCAAAGGAAAGCAGTCGTTCCATTTCTTGCTCGCGAGGTAATACGCCTGTTGAGGTGTGCACAGGGATCACTGCGATACCATTCTCACGCCCCCAACGCTTAAGTTTTGTATTACCTCGAGGGTCTTGGTGTACAATGACACAAAGAGTTGGCTCAAGGCGCCCGTCAGATTCATTGATTATTCGACGAGCGAACTTGAGTGACCTAACTTGTTGGTCGGAATACACATTACCAAGGATGAGTACCTCTCGCTCTGCGCCAAGTATACTTTGCACACGTTTAGAGCATTTGGAGTATATTACGAAATATTCTCCCGTCTCAAATTGCCGAATACTTTCAGAATGAACTGAAAATAATCCTGAGAATGCCGATATAGTCTCGGCCATAAGTTTTTGTAATTGGTAATTCATAAGTATCTCATCTCTGATAATTGTATTTTTTCGGAATATTTATGGCATAATATCATAGAAAACGCAATATTGTATATTTGGTATGTATCTTATATTATTATTTTATCAACTATATTTATTCAATAAATGTGCAGAAATGTGAGAAATCATTCATTAAAGAAAAATATCACTTTACCGAAGGCTTCTTCCTATTTTTTCTGATCGATATCAGGCATTCCGTTCCCCCATCCCAACATAGCCTTTCGTCTTACGGAACAGCTAGACATCTTGTCTGAAGTGCAAACAATTGAAAAAAAGCAAAGTTTAAGTGGGGGTATTATAGGGGGTATTATAATTTTTCTTCTAGAATTTTATCTTTAAAAACAATATTTTGTGTCTTTAGTGTTGTAGACATCCCCTCCGCCACATTTCATTCATAAAAATATATCACTGTGATGTCATTCTTTGCGGTGCGATGGGGTTCTGTGCTCTTTCCGGAGAGTGGCGCAAAGCTGTGTCTGTTGTTGCAGGAGGGAATGCGGGGATGCTCAGAGAGCATGAAATCGCTCAGGATCTTGAGGACCGTGAACGGCGGATAGAACTGCTGGTCCGGCAACTGCCTGCGCGCATTCAGGCGGCTGTTCACTGGTTGCGCCGCCCGCAGGCCCGGTGGATGCGGATGCCTGCGGGTGTCTTTTTCATTCTGGGGGGATGTCTGGCCATCCTGCCGGTTTTTGGTATCTGGATGCTGCCACTTGGCGTTTTATTGTTGTCTGACGACGTGCCGCCTTTACAGCGTGTAACCAATAAAGCGCTGGCGTGGGTCGAGGCAAAGCGCCCGCACTGGATGGGCTTGCCGCGTTTGTAAAAACGGCAAGCGCATGCAGAACTCAACGGATCTGTCTGCTGTTTTCCCGGTTAACGGGCTTCTTCCATTTTAATATCGTCTGCTTTCAGGTCCGGAACCGTTTCTTTTTCTGGCTGGCACGGAAAAGAGCGGGGCGTTGAGGCTGGCTGCTCTTCCTGATCGGTTTTTTCGGCAGGGGGCCGGTGCGGGTTTGGCCCAAAGCCGTTCATGGCCTGCCGCATACCCATTCCGGCCAGCCCTCCGGCCATACCGCCTGCACCGGGAATGGCGCCGAGCGCTGCGGGCATTACCTTCTGCATGGCCTGCCCGAATTCTATATGCCCGTGGAAAGGGTCATGCTGTACGGGCATGGTATTCTGGCAGGCTGTTTCAGCAGTTTTGTCTTTATGGGAGGCGCAGCCAGCCATCCACAGACACAGTAAGGACAGGCCTGTGCGGAGCTGTATGGACATGGCGGAACCTTTGTCACAGGGCGGTTTTATACAGACCGGATGGCTGTAAACCTGTTTCATAAAGATCATGATTTCTGGCTTGTGAAGAGGTGTTTTTCATTATTTCAAAAATGAAAAGAATGAACACAGGACAAATTTTTGCCACACCTCCGGCAGAACAGTCGTCATGTTGAAAATGAGGTCTCTGATGAAGACAAAAGTGATGCTTGCTCTGGCACTCGGGTGTTTTGCCCTCGCGGCACCCCAGTCCTATGCCGACCCGCGCGGTCAGGGTGGTCCGGGTGCTCATGGTGGGCCCGGCGGTGGTCCGGGCGGCCCCGGTGGCGGAGGCCCTCGTGGCAACCATGGCCCGAACATGGGCAACGGCCGGGGTGGCCCGCAGCCGTCTTATGACATGAACCGCCGATGGGCACGGGGTGAACGCTATGACGGCCCGCGTGAGCCACGCTGGATGGTGAATGACTGGCGACGCCAGCCCGGCCTGTGGGCGCCCCCAAGCGGATATTCCTGGATGCGCTACGGCAACCAGTTTCTGCTGACAGCTCTGGCGACCGGTATTATTGCAGGTGTTGTGAATGCAGGGGTGGGGGCCGTTACGCCGGTTGTGCCGGTTACCCCCATGGTGCCCGTTGCTCCGGGTTATCCTGCAACGCAGGGCTATCCTGCAGCCGGGGGCTACGCGACACCGTATTGATCGGTGCAGTTTTGGGGCGGGAAAGGCACGGGTATCTGTCTTTCCCGCCTTGAGTGCGTTTCTGTAAAAAAGGGGATGCAGCCTTATCCGGCGCATCCCCTTTTTTGTAAATTTTTGAGTTTGTCGGGCCTTACGCTTTGGCGGCCTCACTCAGAATCTGCTCAATCAGATCCAGACCTTCATCCAGCAGGGCGTCAGAGGCGGTCAGAGGTGTCAGGATCCGGATGGTTGCTCCCTTCACACCACAGGCCAGCAGGATCAGTCCTTTCTCACAGGCCAGAGCGCAGAGCTTGCCCGCTGCTCCGGCGCGCTGTTCTGTGCTGCCGTGGCTTTCCAGAATATCAAAAGCAATCATGGCCCCAAGTCCGCGCGGCATACTGACGGGCAGCAGGTCCGTGCGCTTATGCCAGCCTTCAATCCGGGCGCGCAGGCGGTCACCCATCGCGTTGGCGCGGTCCAGCAGGTTGTCTTCTTCAATCACATCCAGCACGGCAAGGGCTGCGGCGCAGGCCAGAGGCGCACCGGCATAGGTGCCGCCAAGGCCGCCCGGCGGGACGGAGTCCATCAGGTCGGCACGGCCAATCACGCCGGAAATGGGCAGGCCACCACCAAGAGATTTCGCAACCGAGACCAGATCGGGCTCAACGCCGGAATGTTCAATACCGAACATCTTGCCGGTGCGGGCAAAACCGCTCTGCACTTCATCAGCAATCAGTTTGATGCCGTGTTCATCACAAATCCGACGCAGTTCTTTCAGCAATGCGGTCGGAGCCACGCGGAAGCCGCCTTCACCCTGCACAGGCTCAATAATAATGGCGGCAACCTGCGTGGGGGCAATATCCGCCGCAAACAGGAAGTGCAGCATTTTCAGGCTGTCTTCCACCGTGACGTCACTATCCGGGAACGGCACATGATAGACTTGCCCCGGCAGGGTGCCGAAGGGCGCTTTGTAAGGCAGGACCTTGCCGGTCATGGCGGAGGCCAGCAGGGTGCGGCCATGAAAGCCGCCGCAGAAGGCAATGACGGCGTTCCGGCCCGTGGCGGCGCGGGCAATTTTAACAGCGTTTTCTGTTGCTTCCCCGCCAGTGGAGAAGAAAATGGTTTTGGCAGGACCGGAGAAGGGCGCGCGTGCGTTCAGCTTTTCCGCCAGCTCAATATAGGATTCATAGGGCGAGACCTGAAACGCCGTGTGGGTAAAGCGTTCAAGCTGGGCTTTGACTGCGGCCATAATCTTGGGGTGACGGTGTCCCACATTCAGCACAGCAATACCGCCGCCAAAATCAATATAACGGCGGCCTTCCACGTCCCACAGTTCTGCATTTTCCGCGCGGTCGGCAAAAATGGGGGTGGAGGAGGCCACGCCACGGGGCACGGCGTTGGCCCGGCGGGTCAGAAGATCCTTGTTTGTTGTGCTCATGCCGTCTGGCTCCTGAAAAAAGAGGACTGCGGGGAGGCGCAGCCCGACGAAATTGTTTCAATCTCGTAAGTGGTTTTCAGGCAGGAGGGGAGGCGATTTTTTCTTGCAGATGTGGTGATAAATTGTCACCGCTGCTGTCGCAGCGTGTCAGCCCGCCAGTCTTTCCGCGGCAATCTGCTCCAGCAGCCAGTTCCGGAACAGGCTCAGCCCGTGGTTTTCCCACCCCCGGTCTGTGGTGCGCAGCACGTAGGAACCAAGCGGGGTGGTCTGCACAGGCGTTTGTTTTGGCTGGATGCGGATCAGCCGGCCTGTCACCAGATCATCCCCCAGCAGGAAGGGGTTGCTCAGCGCAATGCCTTCTCCGGTACGGGCGGCGGCCAGCGTCAGATGGGCCTGCCAGAGGCGGCCCGCGCAGGGGATGGTTCTGGCAGGCACATGCTGCGCCTGAAACCAGAGCTGCCATTCTGAATCATCTTCTTCATGCAGCAACGGCGCATGCAGCAGGTCCGCCAATGTTTCCGGCTGACCGCCCAGCGCCGCCAGTCCTTCCGGCGAGATCACCGGAAACACCGGGGGGCGTGCAATATCAACACTGCACAGGCCGCGCAGGGTGAGGGCGGCATTTGTGTCCCGCACATAGCAAATATCGGCGTGGGTTTCGGCCGCGATGCCGGTGGCGTGGAAGGCGGTATTGGCATCAATCGGGCGGAGCATGAAATCCATCCGTGGATGCGCGCGGCGAAAGGCCGCAAGGCGCGGCAGCAGCCAGTGATAGGCAAAGCCATGTACGCACGTCACGGTCAGGCTGGGGGTTTGCTGGCGGATATTTGCAGTTGCCTGAGCCAGACCATCCAGATGCGGGAGAATCTGCGTGTAATAGGTCTGCCCGGCCAGTGTGAGCGCGCCTGTGGAACGGTCCCGCAGCGGTGTCCCCAGAAACTGCTCCAGATCCCGCACATGGCGGCTGATGGCGGCGTGGTCCACGCGCAGTTCCGCCGCAGCGCGCCGAATGCCCCCGGTGCGGGCAAAGGCGGCAAAGGCGTTCAGGGCAGCCAGAGGGGGAATGCGGTATCGCGGGTCCATGGGGGCGCAAGCTGAGAAGGGAGCTTGCTACTTGGGCGCAAAAAGTCCGGTGTGCAAGGCGGCAGCCCGGAGAGAATACGGGGCGCGACTCCCCGGTTTTCTGGCGGAAGACTGTGGCGTATGAGTCGTGGGCAGCAGTTTTTTGAGGGGAATCAGCAGAAAATCCCAGAAAACTGCCAATTTTTTATCACGAAACCGTTTGGCCTAAAATTTGATCAAATGCCCGGAAAATTATCTTTTCTCGGGTTGTGGTGCGGTATCGCGTCACACGATGCCTGTTTTTTATACTACAAATATTATCGGGGTATTGAGATAAAATACGAGGATTCTTCAGGGTGATTACTTGGATATCAGTTCCTTGAAACCCTGCTTCACTATGCGTTTTCTCGATATCTGAGGGCTTTTATTTTCCTGTTGCGTCAGGGGGGAGAGGTGTGGTTTTAGCCCTCCACACGCTAAATTCTTAGGAAAACAAATAATGCTTATTCAATTTGTTAATGACGCCATCTCCGCCACCATGCAGGTTGCTCCGATGGCCCCGATGCTCGTCTTTCTGCCGGTTGTTGCCATGCTGATGCTTGCGACCGTGTTTTCTGACCGCACAGCCTGAGCGTTTTTAAGCGTTTCAGTCTGTTTTCCCTGTGTCCGCCTGATGTAAGGCGATACAGGTGTCCGGACCGTCATTTCTGAGGAATGACGTCAGTCCGGGGCGGCCCGCCTCTCCGTGCCCGGCCTTGCTGCCCTGAGCAGCGTTTTCCTGCTTCTGCATCTTCCCTGACAGATATTTCTGTTTAAAATCTGGTGAGCCCTCTTTTGCGGAGGCGTGCTGTACATCACCGTCGGGGACTATGCGGGGCTGCCCATGCAGGATCTTTTTAACGCGCATCATGTCGGGAATTCCCGTCCGCTGGGTCTGTCTGATGATGTTGTCAGCACAGCCACCTACGGCGGCCCGGACCAGTGCTACCGTTACAGCTTGAAGCGGGTGTGGGATGCCTCCCGGCCTGTCGTCATGTGGCTGATGATGAACCCGTCTGTCGCAACCGAAGTGGGGGATGACCGCACGGTCGCCAAATGCCAGCGTTATGCACGGGCATGGGGCTATGGCGGTATTCTGGTGGGCAACACCTTTGCCTATCGCTGCACGGATCAGACACGCCTGCTGGAAACACCAGACCCGGTCGGGCCGGAGAATGATGCCGCTCTTCTGCGCATGGCGCAGGAGGCGGATCTGGTGATAGCCGCTTATGGCTCTCCTCAGCACAAGGCCCTGCGCGAGCGCGGGCCTGCTGTTGTGCGCACGCTCCAGCAGCACGGGATTGCGGTATATGCCATGAAAGTGGGGGTGAATGGCCGCCCCTGCCATCCTCTTTATCTGCCCGCAGCCCTTCGGCCGGTCCTGTTGCCTGCGTCCTGATCAGGGTTGCGTGGCGGCCCTGATGGTTGACGGATAGCCGCCTTCAGTATCCGATCAGCAGGAACAGTGTCAGGCCACAGCGCAGTCCCTGCGGCCTGACCGCAACCAGACGGGGGTTTGCACCCCGCTCCTGCATGGGAAGGATTGGAATGACAGGCTCGTCACAGGCGCAGAACGCCACACCGGAAGAGACAAAACTGGCCAGCATGCTGGACCGGCTGGGGGAAGTGGCGGTGCGTACCGGCCTGAACGTCGCGCCGGGGCAGCAGGTGATTATTACGGCCCCGCTGGAGGCCGTGCCGCTGGTGCGGCGGGTGACGGAACACGCCTATAAGGCCGGAGCCGCGCTGGTCACGACTTTTTACGCGGATGAGGAAACGACTCTGGCGCGTTACCGCTTCGGGCATGAAGAGACGTTTGATACCGCAGCCGACTGGATGGCCCGTGGCATGGCGGAGGGCTTCCGGGCGGGTGCGGCCCGTCTGGCGATTACCGGCAGCAACCCCGCTTTGCTTGCCGGGCAGAATCCGGAGCATATTTCCCGCGCCAGCCGTGCGGCCTCCCGCGTGAACCGCCCGGCAATGGAAATCATCACCAATTTTGATGTGAACTGGAACATCGTCGCCACAGCCACGCCAGCATGGGCGAAAGTGGTGTTCCCTGATCTGCCGGAAGATCAGGCAGTGCTGCGCCTGTGGGACGCGATTTTTGCGGCCTCCCGCCTGACCGGGGCGGACCCGGTGGCAGACTGGGCGGCGCATAATGCAACCTTGCACCGCCGGGCGGCATTCCTGAATGATGCCCGGTATGCGGCCCTGCATTTTACCGGGCCGGGGACTGATCTCACGGTTGGTCTTGCGGATGGGCATGACTGGGCGGGCGGGTCTGAAAAAGCGGGCAATGGTATTGTCTGCAACCCCAATATCCCCACGGAGGAAGTGTTCACCACGCCGCATCGCCTGAAGGTGGAGGGCTATGTGGCCAGCACCAAGCCGCTTTCGCATCAGGGCACGCTGATTGATGATATTCGTGTGCGGTTTGAAGGCGGTAAAATTGTTGAAATGCATGCGTCAAAGGGGGAAGACGTGCTGTCCCGTGTGCTGGATACGGATGAAGGCGCCCGCAGGCTGGGTGAAGTTGCCCTTGTGCCGCATTCCTCCCCGATCTCGCAGAGTGGTATTCTGTTCCAGAACACCCTGTTTGATGAAAATGCCGCTAGCCACATTGCTCTCGGGCAGGCCTATACCAAATGCATGCTGGATACGGCTGGGCAGGATGAAGCCGCTCTGGCTGCGCGGGGTGCCAATAGCAGCATGATCCATATCGACTGGATGATCGGCTCTGGGGAGATTGATGTGGACGGTATTGACGCAAACGGAACAGCGGTGCCGCTGATGCGCAAAGGTGAATGGACTATTTCAGCGTAATCAGGCTTGTGAAAAATAGTTCTGCTGTAAAGAAGGATCTTATATGATGAACGGAATGAAAAAGATCGCTCTGGCGACGGCTCTGCTGGCAGGCGGCATCATGGCGCAGCAGGCGGGCGCACAGACGGCGGCTCCGGCGCAGACGCCTGCTCAGGCCCCGACGCAGGCACAGGGCGCCTCCCGCCCTAATCTGACCCCGGAGCAGGTGACAACCCTGCAGCGGGATATGAACACGGCCCTGCATTACAAGCTTGCCGCCAATGTTGTGCCGCGTCTGACATCCGCGTTGAAGTCCATTCAGGCAGCCCATATTCAGCCGCCGGGGCGTCTGGGCATGTCACTGGAAGAGCAGATTGATATGGTCGGAAAAGTGCCCGGTCTGGAACCGATTTTGAAAACAAACGGTTTTACGCCGCGTGAATTTGTCATGAGCCTGACCTGTGTCGGTCTGACAGGCAGCCTGATGAATGTCCCGCCGGGGCAGGCAAGCAGCACGATCCCGACCCCCGATGCAGCAAACGTCGCAATCCTGAAAAGTAACCCGCAGCAATTGCAGGATCTGATTGCCGTCCTGCGTGCAGAGCATCAGCCGGATGCGCAGTAAAGGGTAAGGAAATCAAGGTCTTTCTCAGGAAGTAACCTGAGAAAGACCTTTTCAGGCGGGCGGTATTTTTAAAATGCCGCCCGTTTTTTATGGATTTTAAAGAGAGGCGTCTGCCAGATTTTTTCTGGCGGCACCAAGAGCGTTTTCCGCCTCTGCATCCGGTGTGATCAGGCGGCTTGCGCGGCTGAGCGCCATAATGGGGAAGAACTGCCGGTACAGGTCATATCGGAGCATGAACGCTCTTGAGAGTTCTGCCCCCTGTTGCAGGCGTTTTGACAGAGCCGGGTCATCCAGCCGGATGGTCTGGCCCACCCCGTAACCGGGGAAGCCCGTGCCGGTATAATCTTCTTCTGTCCAGCTTCCGTCCGCTTCCTGACGTTCAATCAGATAACGGCAGCCTTTTTCAATAGAGGGATAGTCCTGCGGGCGCGCCGCTGCAATCAGACCCATCAGCGCCCATGCCGTCTGGGACGCCGTGGTGTTGCCCCGGCCAATGGAAGAAATATCCATATAGGATGCGCAGCTTTCACCCCACCCGCCATCGTCCTGCTGGTGGGCCACCAGCCAGTCACAGGCTCTGGCAATGTAGGGTTGCGTCATATCCTCGCCAATGGCGGCCAGTGCGGGCAGAACGGCCCCGGTGCCATAGATGTAATTCACGCCCCAGCGGCCAAACCACGGGCCCTGCGGGTCCTGCTCTGCCCGGACGTAATCAAGCGCACGCTGGATGCAGGGCAGATCCCGCGGGAGGCCCAGAATCCCAAACGCTTCCAGAATATGCGCCGTAACATCCACAGAGGGGGGGTCCAGAGCCTCACCAAAATCACAGAACGGGATTTTGGAAAGAAGGGCCTTGTTATTGTCTTTATCAAAAGCGCCCCAGCCCCCGCAGGCGCTTTGCATCCCCACCAGCCAGCGCACGGCGCGGGCAATGGCCTCTTCAACACCGCGCTCTTTCCATTCCGGTCGGTGGCGGCAGGAGGAAAGGGCGATCAGCGCGACGGCGGTATCGTCCGTGTCCGGATAGAAGTCATTGGCATATTCAAAGGCCCAGCCACCGGGTTCCACGTCCGGCAGCTTAATGGACCAGTCGCCTTTAACCCGCACCTGCCGGTCCAGCAGCCAGCCCAGCGCTTTATCCATTTGCGGGGTAAAGCGGTCTTCGGCTTTGGCGTCATGCAGTGCCATAATGGCCAGCATGGTGTCCCACACCGGGCTGTTTGTTGCCTGAATAAAAGAGGCATCCCCTTTATCGTGCCGCCAGCCGGGGTCATTCAGCGCATCCAGACCTTTGGCCATAACCGGATGATGGAACTGAAACCCTTCTCCATGCAGCGCCATCAGGCCGTAGACCCATGGCGGCTGAATCCCACCCCATCCGCCATCAGCGTCCTGATGCCGGATAATCCATTCCAGCATATGGCGGATAGCGGCTTCCCGCACGGTGTTGCGCTTAAGAAACCGGGACTGGAGCCAGTGCAGCCCTTTATCCGTTGCCCGGAAGAAGTCTGACCACAGATCAACACCTTCCTTTTTGGGGAGCGTGTAGTCAAAATTCCCCCGCCCTTCAGGAAACAGCGCGTTCAGGCGGTCCTGCGGGCGCAGCGGGCGGCTGGGGCGGCGGGCGGAGAGCACGGCCAGCGGAACCAGTGTGGCCCGTGCCCACTGGGCAAAATTATAGATGGAAAAAACAAATTTGTTTGGGAACCAGATAATTTCCGGGGGCAGGTTGGGGGTTTTCTCCCACGGCCATTCCCCAATCAGCGCCAGCCAGTAGCGCGTGAAAACCCGGATATTTTTCAGGCCGCCTTTCTGCGCAATCCATGTGCTGGCCTTGTGCAGGGCGGGGGTGTTTTCCGGATATCCCAGTGAGCGCAGGGCGGCATAGGCTTCCACCGTTGCATTGATGTCCCCATTGCCTGCGTCCGGATAAATTCCCCATGACCCGTCCTGCCGCTGCGTTTGTAGCAGAGCGTTGCCAAGGCGCGGGCGCAGCGGGTGGTCTTCCAGACCAAGGAACCACAGAGCCAGACACCATTCCGCTTCCATCGAGGCATTTGAGCCTACCGGGCCAACCCAGTGGCCATCGGCTTTCTGCTGCCCAATCAACCACTCACAGGCGGAAGATACGGTATGGGTCAGGCTGTTTCCCATTCCTTTAAAGGGTGGCATCGTCATCTTATAAACACCTCTGCACCAAGATCATCTGTCCGGAGACTTTACGCTTTTGCCGGTTCAGCCGCACCGGCAGGCACCATCAGGGTCTGGATATCCGCAAAAGCGGCCTGCCACTCCACGTCCTGCATGGTGATAAAACCAAAACTTCTTAGAAAAAAAGCACCTTCTGCGGCAAAAATCATAGTGCGTATCTGCCGTGCTTCATCGGAATGACAGACTTCGCTGGTCAGCCAGCCCGCATACCAGTCCCGTATCTTTTTGAGATGATCAGGAGATTGCAGAAGGGTGATCAGCGTTCCGGCAATGCGCGCGCGGGTGGCATCATCCATCTGCGCACAGACCTGCACATAGGCACGGGCTTTATCGGCCGGTGTGGCGTCTGGCGGGGTGTGGGTCTGCACTTCTGCGTCGAAGGCGGCAATCCAGCGGTCAATCAGGGCCGTAATCAGGTCATCTTTACTGCCAAAGCAGTATTGCAGGCCGCCTTTTGTAATACCCGCTTCGCGCGCAACGGCGTCCAGTGTCAGGGCAAGAGCGCCATCACGCTGGACGAGCTGTTCCGCACATTCCATGACCCGTTCACGATTGATGGTTCTGGGGCGCGCCATAACCCTGAAATCTTTCTACCCGTTGTTTCCGTCCAGACGGAATTAAACGAGATGGTTCGTCGTTACAAGTCCGTTTTGAGCACGTAGCCATGCCACAGGTGAGGCCCGGCTATGGGGATACCGTCTTTGCTGGCTTCCCGGACGATCCGGCTTAACAGCGGGCCGCGCGGGGGGGCAGCGTCAGGCTGTGCAGGGTGCCGCGCATCCGGAAATCTCCAAAGTCCATATCCAGCATGTCAGAAACGCCATTGGCAAAATAGCGCATGCCAATCTCGTAATCTGGCAGGATGCTGTCCGGTGTGCGGCCAAAAAAAGCAACATGCACACGTCCGGCAGGCTGGCCCGCGAGGGCGGGGGAGGGAGCCGGGTCTTTCAGCGGCCCCCAGCCCAGAAGGGTAATGTAGGTTTCCTGCGCACCATCCGGGCCGGTACCGTCAAACAACAGCGGAGCAATACTGGGGGCGCCCCGCTGGGCTGCGGCCAGAATGGCGGCGGTGTGCGCCATGGGGAACAGCGTGCCGTTAGGCAGTTTCAGGGTTTTCTTGATGGGTTTTTCATACTCCACCACGCCATGCCCCAGCGCATCTATACTGGCTTCCCCGCTGACAACCTGCAGCACGGCGTTGTTGGACTTCTGCACGGTACGAAAGACCAGATGCCGCCCGTCCTTGCTTTCCAGCGTGGTGTAGTCAGACACCATGTTCACCGCACCGCCGTTGCGGGTGGCGCTCTGGATATCCAGATGCTGCTGGGTAGACCACGCCGAGCAGGTGTCCCGCACCACATAGGTCATGTTGCCTGAGGCGGAGAGCGTGTTGCCGCCGGATTCTGCCAGACTGAGATCATACAGTGCCCGCTGGCCCACCAATGCGCTGGTGGTGGTCCGGGTTGCGGAAGGGGATGTGGGGCTGCCAGAGGCTGCGGCAAGGCAGGCTGATGGCAGAGCCGCCAGAAGAAGAGTGGCTACCACTGTCCGGGAAGCCCGTGCCCGGAGAGTCCATGGCCGGTGTGCGAGACCCCGGAGGAACAGTGCTTGGGGTAACAGGGCTCCGGGTGTCAGTGCCCCAGAGATCAGCGCCTTAGATCCTGCTGCCGCAGCGGCGGGGCGGCCCTTTTCCGGGCGGAAGGTCAGGGCTGGGTGGTGGAGCACCCGGCGGGCATGGCGGCGGAGGAATGCAGTCATAGCTGTCAGCAAAGAGCATCCGGGGCGGGAGTGCAACCACCCCGGATGCGGCATCTGACGTGCGTCAGTCTTTTTTGATCGTCGGTTTCGGCTTGGGCAGGTCCAGAGCCAGAGAGAGTTCTTTCAGGCGTTCCGGCGGCACCGTGGCCGGAGCGCCCATCATCAGGTCCTCGCCCTGCTGGTTCAGCGGGAAGAGGATCACTTCACGGATGTTCGGCTCATCAGCCAGAAGCATGACAATACGGTCCACACCCGGAGCGGACCCACCATGCGGCGGCGCACCGTAGCGGAAGGCGTTCAGCATGCCGCCAAACCGGGCCTCCACTTCGCTTTCCGGATACCCGGCAATCTCGAAGGCGCGGATCATGACGTCCGGCAGATGGTTACGGATTGCGCCGGAGGACAGCTCAATGCCGTTACACACAATGTCATACTGGTAGGCGTTGATTTCCAGCGGGTTTTTGGTGTTCAGGGCTTCCAGACCACCCTGCGGCATGGAGAACGGGTTGTGCGAGAAGTCGATGCGTCCCGTTTCCTCGTTCAGCTCATACATCGGGAAGTCGGTAATCCAGCAGAAGCGGAAGGCGTTCTTCTCAATCAGGTTCAGCTCTTCCGCAATGCGGGTACGGACCTGACCAGAGAATTTGGCAACGTCATCCCCCTTGCCTGCGGCAAAGAACACGGCATCCCCGGCGTTCAGGCCCAGCTTGGTGCGGATGGCCTCAACACGGTCGGCTTCCAGATTTTTAGCAATCGGGCCTTTGCCGCCATCGTCCGCAAAAATGATGTAGCCCAGACCGCCAGCACCAGACTCGCGGGCCCAGTTGTTCAGCTTGTCAAAGAAGGCACGGGGCTTGTCACCGGCACCGGGGGCCGGAATAGCGCGGATTTCACCACCATCGGCGGCAATGCGGGCAAACAGACCAAAGCCTGAACCGGCGAACTCGTCCGTCACATCAGAAATCAGCAGCGGGTTCCGCAGGTCAGGCTTGTCGGAGCCGTAGACCTTCATGGCGCGGGCGTAGGGAATCCGCTCAAACGGAGCCTGACTGACGGTGCGGCCGTTCCCGAATTCCGTGAACAGACCGGACATGACATCTTCCAGCGTGGCGAATACTTCGTCCTGCGTGGCGAACGCCATTTCAAAATCGAGCTGGTAGAACTCACCCGGAGAGCGGTCCGCGCGGGAGGCTTCATCCCGGAAGCAGGGCGCAATCTGGAAGTAACGGTCAAACCCGGCCACCATGGCCAGCTGTTTGAACTGCTGCGGGGCCTGCGGCAGGGCGTAGAACTTGCCGGGGTGCATCCGGGCGGGAACAAGGAAGTCCCTCGCGCCTTCCGGAGAGGATGCCGTCAGGATGGGGGTCTGAAGCTCAATAAAGTTCAAGGCCGTCATGCGCTTGCGCATGCTCTGGATCACGCGGGCGCGCAGCAGCATGTTGCTGTGCACGCTCTCGCGGCGCAGGTCGATGTAGCGATAGCGCAGCCGCAGATCTTCCGGGTAGTTTTCATGCCCTGCGACCTGCAGGGGCAGCACAGCAGCGGCGGACTGCACCACAAACTCCCGCGCGCGCACTTCAATATCGCCGGTGGCCAGATCAGGATTGCGGGTGGCTTCCTCACGGCGCACAACGTCACCCGTGACCGTAATCACGCTTTCCACGCGGATGCTTTCCGCCTGTTCCAGCACCGGGTCACCCGCCGGGATAACAATCTGGGTGATGCCGGTTTCATCCCGCAGGTCGATAAACAGCAGGCCGCCGTGGTCCCGTTTGCTATGGACCCAGCCGGACAGGCGCGCTGTGGTGCCGGCATCCTGTGCGCGAAGGGCCGAACAGCTATGGGTACGGTAAGGGTGCATTCTCTCGTCCTGAAATTGAGGGCCGGTTTTTTCGATACTGCGCCGGAGGAAGCCGGGGAGCCGGGGAGATGTCAAGGGGCAGATGTCATGGGGAAGGTGCGGGCAGTTGTGCCATGCAGGCCCGGATGTCGGCTGCCAGCGCCTCAATCGCGGCACTTTGCGCATCCCACGCAAACAGGAAGCGCGCTGCCGCACCAAAAAAGGTATAGAATCGCCAGCCTCTGGCGCGCAGGCTGTTCATGGCCTGCTCGGGCATCAGCAGAAACACCGCGTTGGACTGCACAGGCCAGGCAATCTGCACACCGGGAATGGCCTCCACGGCCTGCGCAAACTGCCGGGCGCTGGCATTGGCGTGCTCGGCATTGCGCAGCCACGCCCCGCTTTTCAGCATGGTCAGCCAGGGGGCGGTGATAAAACGCATTTTGGAGGCAAGCTGCCCGGCCTGCTTGGCGCGTTCCGCAAAGCCACGGGCCAGAGAGCGGTCAAAAAACACCACAGCATCCCCCACCGCCATGCCGTTTTTGGTGCCGCCAAAGCTCAGGGCCTCCACGCCCGCTTCCCACGTCATGGCCGCCGGGGTGCAGCCCAGCGCGGCAAGGGCGCAGGCAAAGCGCGCGCCGTCCATATGCAGTTTCAGCCCGTACTCCTTGCAGACTTCCGCCAGCGCCCGGATTTCTTCCAGCGTGTAAACCAGACCATTTTCCGTCGGCTGCGTAATGCTCACCACGGCAGGTTCCGAGGCATGGGGGTTGCTGGCTTTGCGGCGGCACAGGCGGATGGCCTCGGGCGTCAGTTTACCGTCCGGGCAGGGCGGCGTGAGCAGCTTGCTGCCGCCGGAAAAGAACTCAGGTGCGCCGCGCTCGGACGTTTCGATATGCGCGATGTCTGAGGCAATCACGCTGCAATAAGGCGGGCAGAGGGTGGCCAGAGCCAGAGCATTGGCGGCGGTGCCAGTCAGCACAAAAAAAACGGAGGCCTGTGTCTCAAACAGGGTGCAGATGGCGTCCGCGGCAAGCCGTGTCCACGGGTCATCCCCATAGGCCGGGGCGGACCCGGTGGCGGAGGCACGGGTTATGGCCTCCAGCGCTTCCGGGCAGATGCCTGCATAGTTGTCACTGGCAAAGTGCTGGGGCTTGTCTTGCATCAGTCTGGTCCGGGCGCAGGGGTGGGCATGAGGCGGTTTTATACCCCGTCCCGCGCGGGGCGTCATGGCCCTCCTGCCGGGTTTTCTGCCGCAAAAGGGTGGTAAGCATTGCGTTTGCTCCCCCTTTCCGGTATGGCGACCGCACCGTGCAGGCACCCCTGGAGGCCTGCATGTTCTGGTTTTTAGGAGAATTCAACGTGTCCAAGATTACATCTATCGACGCTTCGGCGCGCGCGAAAGCAGGTAAGGGGGCAGCGCGTGCAACGAGACGTGCTGGTCTGGTTCCTGCCGTTATTTACGGTGGCAAGAAAGAACCGACTCTGATCGCTCTTGACCCCCGCATTGTTATCAAAGGGATTCAGGCCTCTGGCTGGCGCTCACGCGTTTACGAAATCAAGGTTGAAGGCGGTGTGACCGAGCGCGCCCTGATTCGTGACATTCAGCTGCACCCGGTTAAAGACAGCCCGGAGCATGTTGACTTCCTGCGTCTGGCTGCTGGTCAGAAAGTGACCGTTGAAGTCTCCGTTCATTTCTCTGGTGAAGAAAAAGCTCCGGGCATCAAGCGCGGCGGCGTTCTGAACATCGTGCGTCACACGGTTGAAGTTGAAGCGGATGCAGAACACATCCCTGAATTCTTCACGGTTGACCTGTCCGCTCTGGACATCAACGACAACGTGCGCTGGGAAGACCTGAAGGGCACGGAAAACGTGACCCCGCTGGTGCATATCCCCAACTTCGTGATCGCCACGATCGCTGCACCGAGCGTTGACGAAGCTGATGAAGCCGCTGAAGCGGAAGCTCCGTCTGCCTGAACACCGGGCTGATGGTCTGAAACTCAGGGGTATGGAGGCATATGCCGGGCATGTGCCTCCAGCCTCGGTCAAGATACAGGACCAGTGATGTTGCTCTGGGCCGGACTCGGTAACCCCGAGTCTTCAATGAGCCGACACAGGCACAATGTCGGTTTCATGGCGGTGGGCGCCATTGCCAGCCGGTATGGGTTTTCACCCTGGCGGCTCCGCTTCAAAGGACATGTTTCAGAAGGCCGGATCGGCACGCAGCGCGTGCTTCTGCTCCGCCCCATGACCTATATGAACCTGTCTGGTGAAAGCGTGCAGGAAGCCGCGGCGTTTTATAAAATTACGCCGGACCATATTACCGCTTTTCATGACGAGCTGGATCTTGCGCCGGGTAAGGTGCGGGTCAAGCGCGGTGGCGGGGCGGCAGGGCATAATGGCCTGCGGTCCATGGACAAGATGCTTGGCACCCCGGACTACTGGCGTGTGCGGATTGGTATCGGGCATCCCGGTGTCAAGGAGCGCGTGCATGGCTGGGTGCTTGGAAATTTTACAGAGACCGACAGACAGACCTGGCTTGAGCCTCTGCTGGATAAAATGGCAGACGCAGCCCCACTTCTGGCTGAAGGCCGTTCGGATAAATTCATGACGCAGGTTGCGTTGCCAGAGGGGAGTAAGGGCTGATGGGGTTTAATTGCGGTATTGTCGGTCTTCCCAATGTGGGTAAGTCCACACTGTTCAATGCGCTGACGGCCACGGCCACGGCGCAGGCGGCAAACTATCCGTTCTGCACGATTGAACCTAACGTGGGCCGCGTGGCTGTGCCCGACTCCCGGCTGGAAAAGCTGGCGACTGTTGGCAAATCCCAGAAGGTTGTGCCGACCAGCCTTGAGTTTGTGGATATCGCAGGCCTCGTGCGTGGCGCGTCCCGCGGGGAAGGGCTGGGGAATCAGTTTCTGGCCAACATCCGTGAAGTGGACGCCATTATCCACGTGCTGCGCTGCTTTGAGGATGATGACATCACGCATGTTGAAGGCGGCGTGGACCCCGTGCGTGACGCGGAAATTATTGAAACAGAGCTGATGCTGGCGGACCTCGACTCGCTGGAAAAGCGTCTGCCTGCTTTGCAGAAGCGCGCCAAAAACCGTGATGCCGAAGCCATGGCGCAGGTCGAGGTGGTTGAACCGCTGATTGAAGCGCTGAAGGAAGGCCACCCAGCCCGCACCGCTATCCCGGCTGGCGCGGAAGAGGCCGTCCGCCGCCTCCAGTTGATGACGACCAAGCCCGTCCTCTACGTCTGCAATGTGGATGAAGATTCAGCAGCGACCGGAAATGATTTCTCCAAAAAAGTGCAGGCCAAGGCGGAAGCTGAAGGCGCTGCTGTGGTGATCGTCTCCGCTGCGATTGAAGCTGAAGTCAGTCAGCTTGCGGATGAAGAACGCCGCGAGTTTCTGGAGGGCCTCGGCCTGAGTGACAGCGGGCTGGACCGTGTGATTGCCGCAGGGTACGGCCTGCTGGGTCTGCGCACCTACTTTACGGTTGGCCCGAAGGAAACCCGCGCCTGGACCATTACAGAAGGCACCAAGGCACCGCAGGCCGCCGCTGTTATTCACAATGATTTTGAACGTGGCTTCATTGCATGTGAAACAGTCGCATATGATGATTATATTCAGTACGGTGGTGAGGCCGGGGCGAAAGAAGCTGGCCGCCTGCGGATTGAAGGGCGGGATTACGTGGTGAAGGACGGAGACGTCCTGCTGTTCCGCTTTAACGTCTGAGTACAGACCGAGACAGTTTGGACAACAGAGAAACGGGGATGAAGGACGCCATCATGAAGGCGCAGGAAGACGGGCAACAGGGTGTGGCACAACAGCAGACGGTTTCCGGAGCTGTGTCAGGCCCGATGGTGGCCCTGGCGCGTCGGGCCAGACTGGCGTCCCGCACTCTGGCGCAAAGCCCGTCTTCCGCGCGGGACCGGGCTTTGTGGGCTGCCGCTGCTGCGGTCCGTGACGCCAGTCCCGCGATTCTGGAAGCTAACGCGAAGGATCTGGAAGCCTCCACAGCGCGGGATGCGTTCCGTGACCGCCTGACACTCACCCCGGAGCGGGTGGAAGCCATGGCTGTCGGGCTTGAGGAAATGGCGGATCTGCCCGACCCCGTTGGCCGTGTGCTGGAAGAATGGACACGGCCCAACGGCCTCCGCTTCCGCCGGGTGGCAACGCCCGTCGGCGTGATTGGCGTGATTTATGAAAGCCGCCCCAATGTGGGCGCGGATGCCGCTGGCCTGTGCATCAAATCCGGGAACGCGGTGCTGCTGCGCGGCGGGTCAGAAAGCCTGCACAGTGCGCGGGCCATCCATGCCGCGATTCAGGCGGGCCTGCGGGCGGCCGATCTACCGGAAGATGCCGTGCTGATTGCCCCGGATGCAGACCGTGCTCATGTGGCGGATATGCTCGGCGCTGCCGGGCTGGTGGATCTGCTGATTCCGCGTGGTGGCCGCTCTCTGGTGGAGCGTGTGCAGAAGGAAGCCCGTGTACCGGTGCTGGCGCATGCGGATGGGCTTTGCCACACCTATGTCCATTCCGCGGCGGACCCCGGCATGGCGCGCAGGATTGTGCTCAACGCCAAAATGCGGCGTGTGGGCATTTGCGGTGCAACGGAAACGCTGCTGATTGACGCCGCCATTGCGCCTTCTCTGCTGCCGCAGATTGTGGGCGATCTGGCCGAGTTTGGCTGCACCTTCCGCGCGGATGCGGAAGCACGGGCCATTATGCCAGACCTCCCTGCGGCCACGGAGCAGGATTTTTCCACGGAATGGCTGGATGCTGTGCTGAATATTGCTGTGGTGGACGGGGTGGATGAAGCCCTTGATCATATCCAGCACTATGGTTCCTCCCACACCGAAGCGATTGTGACGTCTGATGAAGCCGTGGCCACGCGCTTCCTCAACGGGACGGACAGTGCCGTGGTGATGTGGAACGCTTCCACGCAGTTCTGTGACGGGGGCGAATTTGGGTTTGGTGCGGAAATCGGCATTGCCACAGGCCGTTTCCATGCGCGCGGGCCGGTCGGGGTCGAACAACTGACGACCTTCCGTTACGAAGTAATCGGCACAGGGCAGGTGCGGACCTGACGCCCGGTATGGTCTGGCGGGATACGATTCCCACATGGGGGGACCATCGCATCGCGCGGATTGGTCTGCTGGGTGGGTCCTTCAATCCCGCGCATCCGGGCCATCAGACCATTGCCCGCCGTGCTCTGGTGGCTCTGGGGCTGGATCAGGTCTGGCTTATGGTCTCACCGGGGAACCCGCTTAAATCTGCGGTGGGCATGGCGCCGTTTGGCAGGCGTCTGGCGTCAGCGGCGTCTCTGGCGGATGGACGCAGGCTGATCGCTACGGATATCGAAGCCCGACTCGGCACCCGTTACACGTTTGATACGCTGGGAAGGTTGCAGATACGCTTCCCGAACGTCCATTTTGTCTGGCTGACCGGGGCAGACGGCTTTGCCACCCTGCCAAAATGGAAAGGCTGGAAACGTCTGCTGCACCGCGTTCCGGTAGCGGTCATGCCGCGTCCGGGGCAGAATATGCGGGCTTTGCGGGGTGCTGCGGCGCAGTATCTGGCACATTGCCGCCTGCCAGCGCGGCAGGCACGCCTGCTGCCTGATCTTTCCCCCCCAGTGTGGGCTTTTCTTCCGGGGCGACAAAACGGTATATCTGCAACATCAATTCGTCAGCGGGGCGGCTTTGGGGATGGTGCGGGCCATGCCAGTGCGCCCGATATGTTAAATTCAGGAGAATGACCATCACCAGCAAGCCACCCGCCGAAGCATCTGCGCGCAGCAGGTCCTCCACGGCCACTAAGAAAAAAGCCGCAACCGCAAAACCCGCTCTGGCCGGTGCCGCCAAGGTGGCCGGGTCTGTGCGTAAAAAAGCCGCCGCTGCCGGGCCGAAGGGCAAGGTCAAGCGTGAGGCGGCCTCTCCGGACGTCATCGCCCAGTCGCTCGAACTTATCGTCAACAGTCTGGAAGATGATAAGGGCGAGAATATTGTCGTTATCGACCTGACGGGCCGCGCGTCCTTTGCGGACCGGATGGTGATCGCCACCGGTGTGGCGGACCGTCAGATCTCCGCCATGGCACAGCATATTGAACGCAAGCTGAAAGATATCGGCATCAAGCGTGTGCTGGTTGAAGGCACGAACGGGTCCGACTGGGTGCTGCTGGATACGGGCGATATCGTGGTTCATCTATTCAAGCCGGAAGCGCGTGAGCTGTACGGTCTGGAAAAAATGTGGGGCGCGGAACTGGATGACGGGAACGAAGAGGCTGTCACCCCTGTCTGACCCTCTGTGCGTCTTACAGTCTGTGCTTACAAAAAGGGGAAGCAGTCTTGCTTCCCCAATTTTTTTGAACGGCTCCGGATCAGAATGATCTTTTTGCAGCAAGGGAAGAGAGCCGCATGAAGCTGATTGCCGTCGGGCGCATGAAGGATAAGTCTGAGCAGGCGCTTGTCGCCCGCTATCTCAAACGCCTGCGCCCTAAGCTTGATATTGTGGAACTGGCCGATGGCCGGGGCAGCCCGGATGAAATCAAACGGCGGGAAGCACAGGCCATTCTGGGCGCCTGTCCGGATCAGGCTTTTCTGGTGGCGCTTGATGAAGCCGGACGTGCTTTTGACAGCGTGGCGTTTTCTGACGCTGTGGCAGACTGGTCCGCACTGGGCCGGACGCTCTGCTTTGTCATTGGCGGTGCGGAGGGACTGGACGCCTCAGTCATTCAGCGCGCTGATGCCAAACTGACGTTAGGCACCCTCACATGGCCGCACATGCTGGTGCGTATCATGCTGGTTGAACAGATTTATCGGGCACAGGCGATTGCCGCTGGCCACCCGTACCATCGGTCCGGGCGACCTTAAACGGCTTTTCAGGCGCGATCAGCGGTTCTTCAGAACCGAGCGCAGATGGCCCGCATTTTGCTCCAGCACCGCACGGCCTTCCTCCGGGGAAAAGCCAAAACACACCAGCACAGCCAGCTTGATGCTGCCTCCGGCTTTCTCCAGCGCCTCTTTCGCCTCGGCTTCCGTGCAGTCTGTGAGCTGCTGCACCATGCGGTGGGCCCGCCGCACCAGTTTGGCGTTGACGATCTTCATATCGACCATCTGCCCGCGCCATGTATGACCCAGCCGGATCATCAGTGCGGTGGAAAGCATGTTGAGTGCCACTTTCTGCGCGGTTCCGGCCTTCATGCGCGTGGACCCGGCCACGACTTCCGGCCCGGTTTCAATCAGCAGTCCCAGTTCCGCCTCGCGTAGCAGACGGGTCTCCGGGCTACAGGACAGGCCAATGGTCAGGCTGCCCGCCGCGCGGGCGCAGGTGAGCGCTGCGCAGGTATACGGGGTGCCTCCGCTGGCGGCCACGCCAATCACAACATCATCCGGGCCAGCCTTATGGGTCGTGATGGCGGCGCGGGCGGCCTCTTCATCATCCTCAGCCCCTTCTACCGGCTGGAACAGGGCGGCGTCGCCCCCGGCCAGCAGCAGAACAAGGCGATCTTCCGGCCAGCCATAGGTGGGGATCAGTTCCACACCATCCTGCAAGCCAATCCGGCCGGAGGTGCCAGCCCCTACGTAAAACAGGCGGCCACCCCGTTGCAGGCGCGGCAGGGCGGCCGTAATGGCCTCTTCCATATCGGGAAGTGCGGCTTTGACAGAGGCAACCGCCCCAAGCTGACTTTCCAGCAGCACATCCAGCAGGGTGCCGGTTGGCCAGAGGTCCAGCGCCTCATACCGGGAATCATATGTTTCGGTTTTGGCCGGACCAGTAAGGGAGGAGGGAGCCTGCTGGGTCATGCAACAAAAATCCTGTTGTTAGTACAAAAGAAAGGACTGGCGCAGGGCACGGAAGGACGCGAGGTCTTTCTCCCATATGGCGGCCAGAGCCGGAGCATCAGCCCCTTTATCCAGCATGGGGCGGATCTGCGCGTTTCCGCAAAGCTGGTCAAAAGTTTTTCCATTTCCTCGCCAGAAAGACGGGCCAGCCAGATGCCGCCCGGTGCTGAGCAGCGTCATGCCGGTGGCAATAGGGTCAAAGCTGTTACGGTCCGTCACGGCGCAGTGCAGCCCGTGCAGCAACGTATTCTTGAAAGGGTCTACAAGGGATGTGAACCACACATCCCGGAAGGCCGTGCCTGCACATCCGGCTTTTGTGGCTGCCTGCGCCCAGACGTGGCCATCGACTGCGGCGCTCCCCAGATACAAAAACGGCATGGTTGTGCCACGCCCGACGGAAAAACTGGTGCCTTCAAACAGGCAGGCGCCCGGATAGACCAGCGCCGTTAACGGAGTGGGCATGTTGGGGCTGGGCGGGCACCATGTCAGGCCCGTATCTTCAAAAAACATGCCACGCTGCCAGCCTTCCATCGGGATGATATCCAGCGTGGCTTTTTTGCCTGTTTGTGCAGAAACAAAAACGGCATTGAACAGACGGGCAAGTTCCGCAACCGTCATGCCATGGCGCAGAGCAATGGGCGCGCGGCCAACAAAAGAGGCCAGTCGCGGGTCCAGCACCGGGCCGGAGGCGTCCAGTCCGGAAATCGGGTTGGGGCGGTCCAGCACCAGCATGGGGAGCCCAAGTTCGGCGCAGGCCATCATGCAGTCATAGAGCGTCCAGATATAGGTGTAGAACCGGGAGCCCGTATCCTGAATATCAAAAACAAGAAGTGTGATTCCTGATTTTTGCAGGATATTTTTCAGCGCGTCTCCGGTTTTTGTATAAATATCATACACGGTGCAGCCGGTTTCCGGGTCCTGCATTTCCGGTTCGGAAAAGCCTTCCCGCATGGAACCGCGAAAGCCATGCTCCGGCCCGAAAATGGCCTGAAGCTGCACGCCCGGTGCCTGATGCAGGCAGTCCACAATAGAGGTCAGGGAGTTATCTACGCTGGCGACATTGGCAATCACGCCAACCTTGTGCCCCTTTAGCGGCGCGTAGCCTTGCTCCAGCAGTTTTTCAAACCCGATTTTCACGCGGCCCGCAGGCGTTTTCTGGCAAGGGGTTGGAGGCACGGGTGTTGCAGCCTGCGCCGGGACGCCGGATGCAAGCCGGGACGCGACTAAGGCTCCCCCCAGCCCGAGAAGAGCCTTGCCGCTCTGGCGTGCGAGGGCGCGGCGGGGGAGGTGGGTCATGCGTCAGAGTTCCGTGCAGAGCGTGAGAAAAGACCGCGCGCCAGACGCAGGCTGGTCGCAAAGAAAAACAGCAGCAGGATGCCTGTCAGAATTAGCCAGGGGAAGGCAAGCGGGTGCCCGGCGGGCCGGACTGTCGCCATCGCCAGCAAAACGAGCGGCACGGTCAGGCAGAAAGCCGGAATCAGCTCCGTTGCACGGGCCGAGGGGATGGCCATACCTGCCAGAAATGTCCCCAGCATGGGGCCATATCCGCAGGCCGCAATGGAAAAGCCCAGCAGCACAGCAGACTGGCTCCCCTGCGCAAACAGCAGTGAGCAGCCTACAAGAATCACACTCCAGAAGACTGTAAACGCCCGTGCCAGCCCCAGCGGGCTGAGAGACAGGATGCGGCCCAGCTTTGTGCAGAGTGCGGAAAAATCTCCCACCGTGGCGGCGGTCATGGCGGAAAGGGTGGAGGAAAGAGAACCCATTGTCGCCGCCAGAATGGCCGCCACCATCAGGCCGCGCAGGCCAGCGGGCAGACCATGCACAATATAGTCCGGGAAAATTGCATCGGGTGAGGACAGCCCTGTCTCCTGCAACGGAACCTGCCCGTGATACAGCCACAGCAAAATCCCAACGCCAGACAGCAGGAAAAATAGCGCGGTGACGCCCACGGCGCTGCCCATCAGGGCCCTGCGGGCTTCTTTCAGGCTACGGGCTGCCAGCACGCGCTGGACCATAAGCTGGTCTGTGCCGTGGGAGGCCAGCGTCATCAGTGTTCCGCCCCCAATGGCCGCAATGGGGGTAAACGCACTGCTGAAAGGCGTGCTGGCATGGGCGAACAGAGCGAACTTCCCGGCATGCTGCAACGTACTGAAGCTGCCTGCGGGCAGACCGTGCATCAGCAGAGCGGCGCAGATGGCAGAACCACCCAGATACAGGCAGAACTGAATGGCGTCTGACCACACAACTGCACGCAAGCCGCCGCATAACGTATAAAAAAGCGTGATCCCGACAACAGTTGTCAGCAGAACCATATGAGGAACGGCCATATGCGTTGCCGCGAGCATGGCTGTCAGAGGCAGCATGCCTGCAAACAGCCGGACGGCCTCGGCCAGAACGCGCGTGCCCAGAAAGGTTGCCGAGGCAACGCGCTGCATCCGTGCGCCAAAGCGCTGGCCCAGATAGTCATACGCGCTCAGCATACGGCCTGAACTGTAAAGTGGCAGGAATTTCCACGCGACAATCGCCCGGCCCAGCAGATACCCCAGCGCCAGCCCGACAAAAACCATCCCGTTGCCAAACGCCACGCCGGGCACACTGATAACCGTTAGCGTGGATGTTTCCGTCGCGACCATAGACAGGCACAGCGCCCACCAGGGCAGATCATGCCCGCCTTCCAGATAGGCGCTGGTGGAGGATTGTTTGCCTGAGAGCAGGACGGCCAGCAGAGGCATGCCAGCCAGATACGCCAGCATGACGCTCAGATCAAGCAGGTTCATGCGGGCTGGCTTCCGGTCTGCCGTGTGGCGGCTATCAGGGCGCGGATAGCGTCAGCATCTGTCACGACAGGTTGGGAGCCAAAGCCCAAAGCCGCATCCTCCGGGTCCGCAACAGAGGGTTTGCGGCAGGAGGCATGAACTTCCGTCACGCCGGTCTGGCGGATCAGAGCCGCAACATTTCCGGCTTTCACTCCGCTTCCTGCCAGAATGACAAGCCGTCCTGCCGCCTGTTTCTGCAACCTGGCGAGGCAGTCGGCACCTTCCGGCGCGGTGGGCTGCTGGCCGGAGGTCAGAATACGTGTAAAGCCTGCGGAAATGGCAAATTCCAGCTCTGCAAACGGATCTTGCGTCAGGTCAAACGCGCGGTGCAGCGTGCGTTCCAGAGGGCCACAGGCATCGCACTGGCGCAGAAGCAGCTCATGGTCCAGATGCCGGTCTGGCCGGAGCGCGCCCAGTACCACCCCGGTCAGCCCCGCCGCCCGGGCAGCACGAATATCGTCCTGCATCACGGCGGCTTCCTCTGCATCAAAAATGAAGGAACCGGCCCGGGGGCGGATCATTGCAAGGGTGGGCAGGGGGCGCTGGGCCGCATATGCCATTAGGCCCGCGCTCGGGGTCAGACCACCGGCGTCCAGTGAGGCGCAAAGCTCCAGCCTGTCGGCACCTGCGGCCTCTGCCGCCTGAATGCCCTGCGGGGTTTCTATGCAGATTTCAACACGGATCATAGCAAAGCTCCGGCCCGAGGCAGGCGGCACCAAGAATTCCGGCATCTTTACCCAGAATGGCGCGCCGGAGGAGGGGCTGAGATGTGGGGGAGAGAATACGGTCCCGCACCGCGCGGTCCAGCGTCTGAACAAGAAGGTCAGAATTACTTAGTCCGCCGGCAACAGGGACAACGGTGCTGCCCGTGACGTTCAGAATATGAGCCAGAGCCGCACTGGTGTATGTCATCCAGACAGATAGTGTTCTGGTGGCCTGCCTGTCCCCCTCTTCCCAAAGTCTGAGAATGGCATGGCTTGTTTCAGGTGTTCCGCCTGCCCAGAGATGCAGCCGTTCGAGAGATCTGGCGCCCGCAATAGTATCAAGACAGCCTGACTGCCCGCATCCACAGCGGAACAGGGGCACCGTGGCGGCAACTTCATCCGGGTCTGTCAGAAACGGCGGCGCAATGACAACCGGCGCATGCCCCAACTCCCCGGTAACACCGCCCAGACCGGGTACAATCTGCCCGTCCAGCACCAGCCCGCCGCCAATACCCGTGCCCAGAATAAGACCGAAGACATTGCGGTGCCCTCTGGCCGCACCAAACCGTGCTTCTGCCAGCGCAAAACAGTCCGCGTCATTGCCGATACGGACGACACGCTGGGTGCGCAGACTCAGTTTTTCTCTAAGCGGGACGGTCAGAATCCCGGGAATATTAGCGGCGTGAACATGGCCTGTCTGCGGGTTTTCAACCCCGGCAATCGCAATATGCAGCGGCAGGGCAGGATAGGGGGCGCAGAGTGTTTCTAATGCGACGATAAAGCGTTCGGCATCGTCAACCGGTGTTGGCACGGCATGACGCTGTTCCAGTCTGCCATCCGGATGGACGAGAGCAAAATCGATAAACGACCCGCCGATGTCTGCACAAAGAAGCATAAGGACATCCGTGATTAAACGCGCTGGACAACACGGTACGCAAAAATACGACCCGCTAACTCTCTTCCCTTCCGGGTTAGTATTTCAAAGGGAGTTTGTAAATAACATTCCACCTGTTTGCCTGACTTGTTTCATGCCATAAATTATCTTTCCGTATCGGTTTTGCAGGGAAAGGGCGGCTCATGCTGTCTTCAGGCCATTATCAGATTCTCAGCACTCTGAGCCGCCATGGCGCACAGAGCCGGACGGAACTCGCGCAGGAACTGGGGCTGAGTAAAGCCGCTATTTCCGCACTGGTGCGGGACCTGCTGGATCGCGATATCTTGTCTGAACAGGACCCTGTTTACGGGGCCGGCCGGCCTTCCGTGCCTCTGGTGGTGCGGGCGAATGCCGCATGGTTTATCGGTATTTCCCTTCAGGATGATCCGGCGGTTGTGGTGCTGACTGATCTGCACGGGACAACCCTGAGCAGAATCGAAGTGCCCCGTCTGGCGGACCCGGAGGAGTGCGTCACGCTTCTGGTGAAAACGGTCAAAACCCTGCGGGCGTCTCTGGGGAAGGAGCGGGCAAAACTCTCCGGGATTGGCCTCGCTCTGCCCGGTTTTGTGGCCAGAGACAGGCAGACCTGTCTGGCCTGTACAGCCCTTGGGTGGCGGAATATCAACATAGGGGCGACGCTGGCTGAGCGAACGAGGTTGCCTGTGTGGGTGGAAAATGATGCCAAGGCGCTGATTCTGGGTGAGCAACTCTTCGGTCCGCTCAGAGGCAGCCCGGATTTCAGCATGATTTTTGTCAGCCACGGCATCGGCTGTGCCCACATCGTCAATGGGCGTTTGCTATGGGGTAATACCGGTGGCGCGGGGGAAATCTCGCATGCGCCTGTCACGTTAGATCCGCAGCAGGCGTTGCCGTGCCGCTGCGGCAATCGCGGGTGTCTGGAAACTGTGGCGTCCCTTCTTGCCATCGGGAATGAGGCCAGACAGGCGGGGTTATCAACCAGCACGCGGGATCTGGCGCGTCTGGCGGCGGAGGGCCATGCGGATGCCGTCCGTATCCTGCACAGGGCGGGCTCCGCCATGGGCATTGCGACAGCGCAGCTTATTCAGATGCTCGATCCCAGCCATGTTGTGGTGATGCTTGACCCGGCCCTGAAAGAAAGTGTGTACGGCCACGCTCTGCAATATGAGGCCGAATCCCATATCCTGCACCGCACAAATGCCTGTACCATGATCAATTTTCGTGATTTTGAGCCGGAAAGTTTTGCGCGGGGGGCGGCAAGTCTCGCGGCGCGGTATTTCATTTTTGGGCATGGCGGGGTCTGAAATCATCTCAGAACGCCTCCGAAATGTGTCTTTTGTGCAACGATAAGTGAGAACATGCGGCAAAATCTTTGTTTGCGGTGTGAATTAAATCGTTCTCTTTAATCCCCCATTGCATACTAACAACGGAATTTGCAGGGTTACGTTTCTATTTGGGAATGATGTGAGGCATTTCCACGATCGGGCAAGGGGGTTGTTCATCATGCGTCTTTCACTGCGTCAGCTTTCAGTCTCCTGTGTTGCGCTGACGGGTCTTCTGGCCGTGTCCGCGCATGCGCAGTCAGCGCCTGCTTCATCATCCGGAAGTCAGGTAAAGAAGCTTTCAAAATCTTCTGCTCCTGTCCGGAAGAAGTCTTCCGCCGGAAACGGGCTGAGCTCTTCCGTTCTGGGCCAGTTTACCGGTGGCACGGAAGAAATTTCCGTCACCAGTCACTCCGTCTCTTCTACAGGTGTGACCAACCGGACACCGGGTGGCGGTCTGATGCCGCATCAGACCGCCCCGCGCTCACAAAGTGGCATCACGCGTGATTTTATCGCCAAACAGGCACCCTCTTCAAACATCACGTCTCTGGTTGCAGATTTGCCGGGCGTGACCGTTTCCAGTCAGGACCCGTTCGGAATGACAGGGGACCATCTTCAGGTGCGTGGCCTGAACGAAACACAGATGGGCTACCTGTTTGAAGGCGCGCCGCTGGCTGACCCGATCAACTATGCGCCTTACACGTCTACGCTGATTGACTCTGAAAACCTGGGGTCCGTGACGGTCTCACAGGGCTCCCCTGATCTGAACGCGCCGTTCTATAACGCGGTGGGTGGTCAGATTACCGCGACAGCACTCAACCCGTCCCATAAAGCAGGCGGCTTTCTAGACCTCGGTGGCGGGTCTTACAGCTACAACAAGGAATTTATCCGTCTGGATACCGGGGATATCGGTAATTCCGGCGTGCGTGGATATGTGTCTTTCTCCCACACGAGTTATGATAACGGGGCGCGGGGGCCGGGCGGTCTGCTCCGCTATCATCTGGACTCAAAATTCGTCAAAGAATGGGGTGACGGGAACAGCATTTCCGCAATTTTCTCGTACAACAAGCAGTCCGCAACATCATGGCGCTCCCCCACCAAAGCGCAGTGGGACCAGTATGGGGTGGGCTTCTCCTATGATAAACACTTCACGCCCGGAGATTCCAGATATTACAAGCTGAATCAGCAAAACCTCAATCAGCAGCTTGTTGTTCTGCCGATGCACTTCACGCTGTCGGACAACCTGCATCTGCATGTCTCGCCCTATTATGTGCATCAGTTTGGCCCCTCTCTGGGAGGTGAAAACATTCCGGCTTCAGGCGGGTATTTTGGCACACAGCAATATGGAGACCTGAATGTGGGGACGCCGGTAAACGGCTCCATCCTGACTTCCAGCCGTGACCCGTGGAACCAGAAGACCGGTGGTCTCAATGTCTCTGCGGACTGGCGCCTGTCCAGAAGCAACACGTTCTCCTTCGGCTGGTGGTATGCCTATACCACGCATGAAGAGCTGTCCGATTTCCGCCCCGTTTATGCGGATGGCAGCGGCTGGTCCGGGGATGTGATCCGCGTAGGCGGTAAAATCCTGACCGGGTATGATCTGAACTTCATGCAGCAGGTCAACACGCTGTTTATTGCGGATACGCAGAAACTGCTGAATGATAAACTGACCCTGAGTGCCGGTTTCCGCGTTGCCATGGTCTCCCGTCAGGGCACAAACCTTGTGCCGGGGGCGGACCCGTACAAAATGCAGGGCAACTATTTTGAACCGCTGCCGCAGTTTTCCGCCAGCTACATGATCACGCCTAAGGATCAGATTTACATCAACGGCACCACGTCCTTCCGTGCCCCGGAATCTGTGGAAGCCTATTCCCAGATTTTTGATCCCAATGCGTCTCACGCTACCATGCAGCCGCAGAGCCTGAAGCCGGAATATTCCATCAGTGAGGAAATCGGCTATCGTCATCAGGGGAATTTCTATAATTTCTCCATGTCGCTGTTTAATATCAACCTGACAAACCATCAGGTGACATCCACCGGCTACATCCCCAACACCAACATGATGGTGGCGTCTCCCATCAACATCGGCGGACAGACATCCCGTGGTGTGCAGGCGGAATTTGGTCTGGCCCGCTGGCACCATTTCAGCCCCTATCTGTCCGGGCAGTTTCTGCATTCCACGTTTGACAATAACTTCAATACGGGCAGCGGTTATCTGCCAACAGCCGGGAAAATTGCTGTTCAGGCTCCCAAATTTACCGGCGCGATTGGCCTGAACTATGATGATGGCCGGTTCTTCGGCAACTTCGACCTGCGCTATGTGGATACACAGTACACCACGTTCATGAATGATGAGCAGATGCCAGCCTACGTGACCTCAAACATCACGCTGGGCTACCGCATGAAGTCCTTCAGCTACCTGAAGCACCCGCAGATCCAGCTGAACCTGACCAATATCGGGGATAATCATTATCGCTCCGGGTCCAGCTATACGGCCAATGCGCATCCGCACGTGACCTCTACCGGCGCTGTCGCCGCGGGGAGTGCTCCGGTTTATTATGTTGGCGGCGTGTTTGCCGCTATGGTGTCCATCTCTTCCGGGTTCTGAGGGCGTGCAGCAGGCTCTCAGCCCTGCTACGGTATAAAGAGTGAGATAAGGTGCCGGAGGCTTTCTCCGGCCCTTTGCTGAAGGAGTGCAGCGTGCTCAGGTTTCCGATTGCAAGTCCGGCCGGTGCGTATGGCTGGCGGCCTGTGCTGATTATGGCGGCCCTGTTTTTCAGTATCGGTTTTGTGACCTGGCTCAACGGACCGCTGATCACCTTTGTTCAGATTGCATTTAATCTGAGCGATGTGGCGTCCTTTCTGGTGCCTGTCTGTTTTTATCTGGCCTATCTTGTTTTCCCGCTGCCTGCCACGTTGCTGGCCCGGCGGATCGGCCTGCGACGTGGCCTTGTTGTCGCTCTTGCCATCATGGCGGCGGGCACCCTGCTGTTTGGGGAATGTGTCAACGGGCGGTGGTACGCGGGCGCACTCAGCGGCCTGAGTGTAATCGGCGCGGGGCTTTCCCTCCTGCAAATTACGGTTAACCCCTATGTCAGCCTGCTGGGCGATCATGATCGCGCGGCGCAGCGTATTGCCATTATGGGGATTGCCAACAAATTTGCAGGTATTGTGGCCCCGGTGCTGTTTGCACTGATTGTCATGCCGGATGTCGGGCAGGTTGTTGCCAATATCAGCCATACTCCGGCTGGACCCGTGCGGGATGCGGTGCTGACGCAGTTTACGCATGCTGTGCATGTGCCGTATCAGGTGATGGCCGGACTGCTCGTGCTGCTGGCCATTCTCGTTGCCCGCGCCCCCTTACCGGAAATTACCCTTGATGCCGCGGAACCGCAGGGGGCTCCAGCCCGTAAAGCTCAGCCCGTCTGGCTGCTGACAGGCGTTTTTGCCATGTTCCTGTATGTCGGCGTGGAGGTTATGGCGGGGGATGCCATCGGACTGTTTGGACATTCCTTTGGCCTTTCTCTGGATATTACCAAATACCTGACAGCCCTGACGCTGGCCTCCATGATGCTGGGCTATCTGGTCGGGATGATTATTGTCCCGCGTTTTATCAGTCAGGATGGCTATATGCTCACCTGCTGCCTGCTGGGCATTGTCATCTGTCTGGTTGCTCTGGTGGCGCCCGGCCTTGTTCCTGTTTTCTGTGTGGCATTGCTTGGGTTTGCCAATGCCATGATCCTGCCTGCGCTGTTCCCCATTGTGCTGGCAGAAGCCGGGTCTGATGGCGCGAAGGCAACGGCGTTTCTGGTCATGGCCTATTCCGGCGGGGCTGTGCTGCCGCAGATTTTTGTTCACATCGCTCCCATGCTGGGGAATTTGCACGCTTTTATGGCGCTGGTTATCCCGGCTTATATTTTTATTGCTGGCTGGAGCCTTGCTCTGCGCGCCAAAACAGGCGGGCCTGCTCCTGAATCCCTGATTATTTCCGCTGGAGACTGATTTTTTATGAAAGTCGTCATATGTTCTGATGCCGCCCAGACAAGACGTCTGGCGGCACAGGTGCTTGCACAACAGGTCCAGACAAAGCCTGAGTCCGTGCTGGGACTTGCCACCGGCCGCACGATGGAAGCCATTTACGCGCAGCTTGCGGAAAGGGCTCAGGAGCAGTCTATAGATTTCAGCGGCGTGACGACGTTTAATCTGGATGAATATATCGGCCTGACGGCGCAGCACCCGCAGTCTTACCGCTACTATATGCAGACGCATCTCTTCCGGCTGATCAACATCCCCGAGCACAATACGCACGTTCCGGATGGAGCCGCAGAGGACGCTGAAGCCGAAGCCCGTTCTTACGAAAGCCGGATTGCTCAGGCAGGCGGTATTGACCTCCAGTTACTCGGTCTGGGGGAGAACGGGCATATCGGGTTTAATGAACCCCTTTCCGCGCTCAATGGCCGCACCCATGTTGTGACACTGGCGCAGGCCACGCTCCAGCAGAATGCGGTCATGTTTGATAATGACATGGCGCAGGTCCCGGCCCGGGCTCTGACCATGGGGACAGGCACCATTCTGGACTCGCGCGAGGCCCTGCTTGTTGTCACGGGTGCTGCAAAGGCTGATATTGTGGCACGGGTTATTGAAGGGCCGGTCAGCGCGCTGGTGCCGGGGTCCGCCCTGCAATTCCATCCGCATTGTCTTGTGCTGCTGGATGAGGCTGCGGCCTCACGCCTGACACAGCGCGAGGCCATTTTCTGGCAAATGCAGCATGATCCCGAATTGCAGGCCTTTCTTTCTGCATAAACACGCCACCACAGACAGACACGGCAGATCGCCTGACAGCCGTTGCTTCAAAAGAATAGGACGCAGAATGACTCACCAGACTTTCTCAAAACTTCGTCGCGCACTTTTGGGCAGCGCTGCTGTTCTGACGCTCTCTGCCGCTCCCGCGCTGGCAGCGCCGCAGGGGATAGAGCCTGTGGCAGTTTCCACGGGCGTTGCACCGGCAGCACCGGCGCTTATGCCTGTGCCGGCTTCGGTGTCCCTGCCCGCCGGTGCGCTGCCGCTGAGTGGGGGCGTGACGATCCAGTGGGACCAGCAACCCTCTCCTCTGCTAACCCGTGCTGCGGAACGTTTTACAAAGCGCATCAACATGCTGGCGGGCCGGGTGCTCCCTGAGCAGGTGGACGCTGCGCAGGCAGGGCAGGTGACAAGTGTGCCCGTGCATATTCAGGTGGGTGAAGACCGGGATGCGTTGACAGTCCACGCAAAGGAAAATTACAGCCTTCAGGTCAATGCGTCTGGCGTAACGCTGACAGCCGATGGCCCGGACGGTGTTCTGCATGGTCTGGCAACACTGGCCCAGCTTGTCACGCGGGGTGAAAACGGGCCGCAACTGGCGTTTGCCACCATTACAGACAGCCCGCGCTTCCCCTGGCGTGGGATTATGATCGATACATCCCGGCATTTCATGGCGGTTGAAACGCTCCAGCGGCAGCTTGACGCGATGGAACTGCTCAAAATGAATGTGCTGCACCTGCATCTGAGCGATGGCACGGGTTTCCGTGTTGAAAGCAAACGCATGCCGGAACTGACGGAAAAAGGGTCCCACGGCCAGTATTACACGCAGCGGGAACTGAAAGATCTTGTGGCTTATGCTGCGGATCGTGGCATTCGGATTGTGCCGGAGTTTGACGTGCCGGGGCACGCGCTGGCGCTCTTGCTGGCACACCCGGAACTGGCCGCGCAGAGCCCTGTCAATCCGGAGCCGAAAAACAAGAATAACGCCGCACTGGACCCGACCATTCCGGGAACACTCCGCTTTGTCCGCAAACTCTACGCGGAAATGGGGAAACTGTTCCCGGATGCGTATTTCCATTCCGGCGGGGATGAAGTGGACCCCCGCGAGTGGATGAAAAATCCGAAAATTGTTGCCTATATGAAGGATAACGGGTTTGCCACGCCGCAGGCCCTGCAGGCGCACTTTACGGCTGAGGTCCAGAAAATTCTCGCGGATCAGGGTAAGGTTATGGTGGGCTGGGATGAGGTGAGCGAAGCGCCAATTCCCAAAGAAGTTGTTGTGGATGTCTGGAGAAGTTCAAAGTTTCTGGCCTCTGCGTCGGCCGATCATCATCCGGTTATCGTGTCTGCCGGGTATTATCTTGATCTGCTTCAGCCTGCTTCCCAGCATTATCTGGTGGACCCGTATGACCCGGCGGCAAACGGCATTACCCGCGCACAGGCCGATAAACTTCTGGCAAAAGGCGGACGGCCTGATCTGGTCAATGCCTTTGTGAAAGAACCGGCCCCCGCTCCGCTGACGGATGAGCAGAAGCAGTATATTCTGGGGGGTGAAGCGCCGCTCTGGTCCGAACTGGTGACTGATGAAATGCTGGACGCCCGCTACTGGCCGCGCGCTGCGGCCATTGCGGAACGCTTCTGGTCTCCCGCATCCGTGCGCGATGTGAATGACATGTATCGGCGTCTGGCCGTGGTGAATACGGAATTGCAACTGACGGGCGTACAGGCGCAGGCCAACACACACCGGATGGCGCTGCGGCTCTCCCCTGCCAATGCTGACCCGGTGGAGCGTCTGGCCAGTGCCACGGTGCCGCTGCGCAATTACGTCATGAACCGTTATGTCAGCCATCATGGTGATGCGCTTGATGAAATTGGGGAAGTCACGTCTCCAGATCCGTTCCCTGCCGTGCGCTTCAGCATGCTGGTGGACCAGTATGTTGCGGGTGACAGGTCCGTTGCTCCGGCTTTGAAGGCCCAGATGCAGATCTGGCGGGATAATGATGCCGCATTCCAGCAGGTGGCGAGAGTGCGCGGTTTGTCCGAGGCGGTCCCGACGTCCCACAATCTTGCGGTTATGGCCGCAGCGGGACTGAATGCCCTGAACAGCCACAAGAAAAAACTCTCTGCTGCTGAAAAGAAGGTTTTTGATCAGGAAGAAGATCTGATCAACAGCTCAGCTGATGTGACCGGCTCATTCTCCGGCACAACCTTCCCGCCGGGTGGGCTGATGATTATTGCTGAACCGGCAATCCGGAAACTGGTTGGTCTGTAAAACAGTGTTACCGGGGCTTCCGGAAAGGGAGCCCCGAATTTTTTAGAAGTCTGACAAAAAGACTTTTACGGGTCTGTTGCGGGAAACTGGTCTTCAAGACTCATATTTTCCCATTTCCGGCAGGCAGTACGAAGAATTTTCACAAAGCGTGAGACCAGAGGCATATTCTGGCCGGAGCGGATGGCAACGGCTAGTGTTGCGCGTGGGGCTGGTTCGCTCAGGGTGTGGAAGGTCACGCCGCCCGCATGAATCTGGCTGAGCGAGCGCGGCACGACGGAAACCCCAAGCCCTGCGGCCACCAGCGGCACAGTTCCGGCAATCTGCGGTGCCTGCTGCCCCATGGGGGGTGTAACACCGGCCAGCTGGTAGGCTGATAAAATGGCGTCGTGAAAGCCCGGACCCAGTTCACGCGGGAAGATGATCAGCGGATCTTTGGCAACCATGTCCAGACTGATCACCGGATGGTGGGCCAGCCGGTGCCCGCGTGGCAGGGCGATAACAGTCGGTTCATCCAGCAGATGAGAAACAGAAAGGCGGGTCGGGTCCGGCACGGGCGGCCGGATAATGGCGAGGTCTGTACTGTGGTCATGCAGCGCCGCGCAGAGTGCTGGCGTATTGCTTTCTTCCAGTGAGAGAGTGACATCTGGCGCGCTTTCTCTAAAACGCCGGATGGCAAGCGGGATCACCGGCAAAAGTGGCACAGCCCCGGCCAGCCCGAGGCGGATATGCCCTAACTCGCCCCGCGCCAGCCCATGGGCCGTCACCAGAAACTGAGCCTGAAGGTCCAGAATGGTGCGGGCGCGGGGCAGCAGGGTCGCCCCGATTTCCGTCAGCTTTACCCCGCGGGTCTGGCGCTCAAACAGGGCCACGCCCAGTTTCTGCTCCAGTTGCTTGATCTGCTGGCTGAGGGGTGGTTGTTCCATCCCCAGCTCTTCCGCGGCACGGGTAATGCTGCCGTGGTCCGCCACAGTGACAAAATAGCGCAGGTGTCTGATATCCATCTAGCATATTTATATCATATGAAAAAAGCATTCAATATATATTGGAAGACTAGATCGCGCTGTAATAACGTCTGTGTCACTGAGATCAGCAACAATGAGTTTGAAACAGTGCGCAGCATGAAGAACAGCCCGGTGGCAGACATGGACGTTCGGTCTTCTGCTCTCGGAAACGGTATCGGGAAGAAGCCCGTCGCCAACCGCCTTTACCAGACCTCCACCATGGCCGCTCTGCTGGATGCGGTGTATGATGGAGAAACCACGCTGGATGAAGTGCTGCATCACGGGAACTTTGGTCTGGGCACGTTCAACGCGCTGGACGGCGAGATGATTGTGACTGACGGCGTTGTCCGCCAGTTCCGGGCGGAAGGGCAGGCGGCGGAAGTTCCCGGTTCTTTGAAAACCCCTTTTGCCTGCGTCACGTATTTTGAGCCGGAAAAGACGCTCAATATTGATAAGCCGCAGACAAAAGAGACGTTTGAGACACTGGTTGACCAGCTTCTAGGGAACCCTAATCTGTTTGGGGCGGTACGCTTTACCGGGCAGTTTGAGCGGGTGGATACCCGCACGGTGTTCTGCCAGTGCAAACCGTATCCGCACATGCTGGATGTTGTGAAAAAACAGCCGACCCTGACAATGGAGTCTGTCACGGGCACCATGATTGGCTTCCGCACGCCGGTTTATATGCAAGGCGTGAATGTTGCCGGGTATCACCTGCATTTTCTGACGGAAGATCAGAAACGCGGTGGCCATGTGACGGAATACCGGCTGGTGCGCGGCCAGCTTGAAGTCGCCGTGATCTCTGATCTTGAAATTCAGTTGCCACGCACAGAGCAGTTTGCAAAAGCAAACCTCAATCCTGAACATCTGAGTGAAGCTATTCGGATTGCCGAAGGCGGCTGAAGCTTTTTAACAGGACTTAAAATAATGACCGAGCCTTCTGATCACGCCGCACAATGCGGTGCGGAGCTTATTGTCAAAAATCTGGTGGCGCATGGTGTCACGCATGTCTTTGGTATTCCCGGCGCCAAGGTGGACCGCCTGTTTGACGCGCTGGTTGATTCCCCGATTGAAACGGTAGTGACCCGGCACGAACAGAATGCCGCGTTTATTGCCGGTGGCCTTGGTCGCCTGACGGGTAAGGCCGGTGTGGCAATTGCAACATCCGGCCCTGGTGCTTCAAACTTTGTAACAGGACTGGCAACCGCTAATTCTGAAGGGGACCCGGTTCTGGCAATTGGGGGTGCCGTCAAGCTGGCTGACCGGCTCAAGCTGACGCATCAGACCATGGATACCGTCAGTCTGTTTAAACCCATCACCAAATATAGTGTAGAAATTACCAATCCTCTGGCGATTTCCGAAGTTATGGCCAATGCTTTCCGGTTTGCGGAAAGTGGGCGTCCGGGTGCTTCTTTTGTCAGCACGCCGATGGATGTGCTGTCCATGCCCGCGCAGGCGCCTGTTCTGGCAGATCGCTCTGTGCCAAAAACCGGCCCCGCCTCTGCCGAGACCATTGCTGAAGCCACAAAGCTGCTGAAAAATGCCAGACGTCCGGTGGTGCTGCTTGGCCTGCTGGCCAGCCGCCCGGATGTGGCTGAGGCCGTGCGGGCGTTTGTGGCAACCACGGGTGTGCCGGTTGTCGGGACGTATCAGGCAGCCGGTGCGGTCTCGCATGAACTGGTGGACCGTTTTGGCGGGCGCGTCGGTTTGTTCCGCAACCAGCATGGGGACCAGCTTCTGCATGAAGCAGATGTGGTGGTGACCATCGGGTATAATCCGGTGGAATATGATCCCTGGTTATGGAACGTGAATGACGCCCGCAAGATTATCAATATTGATATTGTCGCGGCGGAACTGGATAACGCGTTCGTCCCGGTTGTTGAACTGGTGGGAGACATTGCCCCGACGGTGAAGGTACTGGCCCGGGAAGCAGGCAAACTGGCCCGTGCGCCAGAACTGGAATCGATTCTTGAGGGGTATAAAATTGCCCGTGCCGGTGCGCTGCGGGATGCGCGCAGCACAAGCAATACGGCCGTGCATCCGTTACAGATTGTCCGGGAACTGGAGCAGATTGTCACTCCGGATGTCACGCTCTGTCTGGATATGGGCACGTTCCATATCTGGCTGGCCCGCTATCTGCTGTCCTTCCGCGCACGTCAGGTGCTGATCAGCAATGGCCAGCAGACAATGGGGGTTGGTCTGCCGTGGGGGATTGCCGCAAGCCTGCTCAACCCGGCGCAAAAGGTTATTTCCATCTCCGGGGATGGCGGGTTCATGATGTCCAGCATGGAACTGGAAACCGCCGTGCGCCTCAAATGTAACCTGATCCATATGGTCTGGATTGATCAGGCCTATAACATGGTCGAAATGCAGGAGAAGAAGAAATACGGTCGTGGGTCCGGTGTGGAATTCGGGCCGATCGACTTCGCCAAATATGCCGAAGCATGTGGGGCAAAGGGCATCACCGTGACATCGGCTGACGGTGTGGGCAAGGCTCTCAAGGCCGCCATGGATATTGAAGGCCCGGTGGTTATTGCCGTGCCGGTTGATTATTCCCAGAACCACCTGCTGATGAAGCCGCTGGCCCAGCTTGGGGAAACGTCCGCAGCCGCCTGAGACAAGTCAGGGCAGAAATCTGTTTTCGGGTGTTTTCATGTGGCGTTTCCTGTTATAACAGGAGGCGCCATATGCGGATTAAGGGCTGATTATGCGGGACGATTATCATCTTTGCCGGACTGCCGGGCCAGTATGCCCGTGGGCTTTCTGCACCCGTGCTGCGTTACACAGTGTGTGGGAGCAGTTACCAGCGGGCAGACGGAGTGCCATAAAGGGCGAAGCCGCCTGACATTCAGGCGGGCAGGTCTGTGCAGGGCACAACAGAAGGATAATCGGAATGCAGATTTCATCGCTTGATGCAGCCGGGCAGAAGGGCATGCGGCGTGGTGCAGCTGTGCTGCTTGAAATTCTGCGCAGTGAAGGGGTGGACTATATTTTTGGCAACCCCGGCACGACTGAACTGCCCCTGATGGATGCCCTGCTGGAAGTACCGAACGTCGCCTATATTCTCGGCCTGCAGGAGGCCAGCGTGGTGGCTATGGCGGATGGATACGCGCAGGCGGCCCGCAGGCCGGGCTTCCTGAACCTGCATACAGCCGGGGGGCTGGGGCATGGCATGGGCAATCTGCTCAATGCCAGCGTTTCCCAGACGCCGCTGGTTGTTACGGCAGGCCAGCAGGATTCCCGGCACACCATTTCTGACCCGCTCCTGTTTGGGGATCTGGTGCAGATTGCCCGCCCTGCCGTGAAATGGGCGCAGGAAGTGGCCCATGCGGACCAGTTGCCTGTTCTGCTGCGTCGCGCCTTTCACGATTCCATGGCCGCGCCGACTGGCCCCGTCTTTCTCTCTCTGCCTATGGATGTGATGGAGGAAATGAGCGGGGTGGATATCGGCACGCCGTCCGTTATCAACCGCGCTGCTGTGGCGGGCGGGCTGGAGGATCTGGCTAAGGCTCTTACACGCATTGCGCCGGGCCGGATTGCGCTGATTGCCGGGGATGAAGTTTATGCGTCCGATGCCGCGGCAGAAGTCGCGGCTGTAGCTGAGTGCCTTGGGGCGCCGGTCTATGGGTCCTCCTGGCCGTCCCGCGTGCCGTTTTCGACAGCGCATCCGCTCTGGTGCGGCAATCTGCCGACGCAGGCCACGGCTATTGCCGAGCGTCTGAGTGCATATGATGCGATCTTTGCTCTGGGTGGCAAATCGCTGATTACCATTCTCTACACGGAAGGCCCCGCTCTACCGCCGGGCTGTGCGGTCTATCAGATGTCCTCTGATGTGCGGGATCTGGGCCGTACGTTTAATACGCCCCTGTCCGTTGTGGGGGATATCAAGGCGTCTCTTCAGGCGTTGCTGCTGCTGCTCAGCAAGGCAGCACACCCGCATCAGGCGGACTATGCCGCTCAGGCCGAACAGGTGGCTGCTGCACGGCGCGCCCAGCGGACTGAAGCGATTGCGGAAGCAAAGGCCCGGCAGAATGAAGATGCCATCCCGCCGCGCGTTGCAGCATGGGAGGCTGTGCGGGCCATTGGCCCGGATGTGGCGATTGTGGATGAGGCCATTGCGACGTCGTCCGACGTCCGGCTGTTTCTGGAAAGCACATGGCCGGGCCAGTATTCCTTTTTGCGTGGCGGTGCTCTGGGGTGGGGAATGCCTGCCGCTGTCGGGGCATCTCTGGGGCTGGGGCGGGACCGTGTGGTCTCACTGGTGGGGGATGGGGCGGCGCTCTATTCTCCGCAGGCCATCTGGACCGCCGCGCATGAAAAACTTCCTGTCACGTTCATCGTCATGAACAATCAGGAATATAACGTTCTCAAAAACTTTATGAGACAACAGAAAGATTACCTTTCCGCACGTGAGGGAACGTATCCTGCGATGGATATTGTTAATCCGAGTATTGATTATCAGGCCATGGCGAAATCCATGGGTGTGCCGTCCTGCCGGGTGACACGCGCGTCTGATATCGCACCCGCCATTGAGGCTTCTCTGGCTTCCGATGGTCCCTCTCTTGTTGAGATCATGATCACAACAGGCTGAAAACCTGTTTTACCGCCGGAGGTTTGCATGAAAATAGGTCTTTTTATACCGTGTTATATTGATGCGTTTTACCCAAACGCAGGGATTGCCACACTGGAACTGCTGGAAAAGCTGGGTCAGGATGTGGACTACCCGCTGGACCAGACCTGCTGTGGCCAGCCTATGGCAAACTCCGGCTGCAATTCAGATGCCGCAGCGGCAGAAGCTCTCTTTGTGCGTAATTTTGCCAAATATGATGCCATCGTCATGCCGTCCGGCAGTTGCACGCATCATGTGCGGGACAATTTTGATGCCATCCCGCAGACGGAAGAGGTTCAGCATGTTCGGAAAAACACGTTTGAACTGGTCGAATTTCTGCACGATATCCTGAAGGTAGAGGACTTCCCTTGGGCGGAATTCCCGCACAAGGTCGGGCTACATAATAGCTGCGGCACCCTGCGTTCCCTGCGGACCGCCAGCATGTCTGAGCTTGGTGAGCCGTTTTTCTCCAAACCGATGGACCTGCTTACCAAGGTGAAAGGCATCTCCTTCGCAACGCCCAAGCGCCCTGATGAATGTTGCGGGTTTGGTGGCACGTTCTCTGTGACGGAAGAGGCTGTTTCTGCCCGTATGGGGCTGGATAAGGTGAAGGATCACCATCAGGCGGGTGCAGAATATATCGTCTCTGCAGATACATCCTGCATGATGCACCAGCAGGGCTGTGCGGAACGTGGCGGTGTGCCCATCCGCTTTATTCATATCGCTGAAATTCTGAATGGAGCGCGGTCATGAAGGTCAAACCCGTCAATCACGCCAAAGCGGCGGAAGAATTTCTGGAAGATGCCCCGCATCTGACCTTCCATGATGAACGCCTGTGGGACATGCGCCAGAAGCGTGACCAGCAGATGCACCTCCTGCCGGAATGGCAGGAACTGCGCAGCCGGGCCTCCGCTATTAAAGAGCATACGCTTGCCAATCTGCCGGAATATCTGGAGCAGTTTGAAGTCAATGCCAAAAAGAACGGCATCCATGTGCACTGGGCGGCGGATGGTGCGGAACATAACCGCATTGTTGGCGAGATTCTGGAAAAGCATGGCGCAAAATCGCTGATCAAAAGCAAGTCCATGGTCACGGAAGAATGTGACATGCGCCCTTATCTGGAACCGCGCGGCGTGACCGTGACGGAAACAGATCTGGGTGAGCGGATTCAGCAGCTTGATGGTCAGATGCCCAGCCATATTGTGGTGCCGGCCGTGCATAAGCTAGTGCCGGATGTGGCAAAGATTTTCGCCAAGAATTACAATACTGACCCCAACGATAACAGTCCGCAGTCTCTGGCGGAATCCCAGCGGATGGCGGCGCGTCCGGTAATCCTGACGGCGGATGCCGGGATGACGGGCGGCAACTTTCTTGTGGCGGAAACCGGCACCTTTGTGGTCTGCACCAATGAAGGTAATGCCGACCTGAGTGCGACTGTGCCAAACCTGCATATCGCCACACTGGGGATTGAACGCATTGTGCCCCGTATGGCGGATATGGGGGTGTTTATCCGCCTGCTGTCCCGCAGTGCGCTGGGGTCTCCCATCACGCAGTACACCACGCATTTCCGTGGCCCGCAGAAGGGCGGGGAGATGCATATTGTGCTGGTGGATAATGGCCGTTCTGCCCGTCTGGGCATGGAAGAGTTCTGGACGTCTCTCAAATGTATCCGCTGCGGCGCGTGCATGAACACCTGCCCGGTTTACCGGCGGTCTGGCGGTCTGTCCTACGGGGCAGTCTATTCCGGCCCGATTGGCGCGATTATTGACCCGACCTTTAACGAGCGGAAATACAGCACGCTGCCGTTTGCCTCCACCATGAACGGAAGCTGCACAAACGTCTGCCCGGTCAAAATCAACATTCATGAACAGCTTTATAAATGGCGCCGTGTTCTGGCTGAACATCATGAACTGCCATTTGTAAAACGTGAAATTATGCACATGGCCGGAAAGCTGATGGGCCAGCCCACCCTGTACCGCACGGCCATTAACGGCACGGAAGTCGCACTGAGCTCTCTGCCGCGCTTTGTGCTGTATAACTGGCTCAACCCGTGGGGCAAACACCGCGAACTGCCGCACCCGGTCAAGCAGACCTTCCATAGCTGGTATAAGAAAAACCGCCTTAAAGACAAAAAAGAGTCAAAAGGAGGGAAAGCCTGATGAGTTCCCGCGATAGCATTCTGGCAACACTCCGCGCGAACCGCCCGGACCCTGCCGCTCATGAACTGCCCTCCGTTGCTGTTCTGGGGGATATGGATGCAGGCAAGGCCCGCTTTGAAGATGCTCTGCAACTTCTGGGGGGGCAGATCCTGCTTCCGCAGGAAGGGGATACACTGGCAACGGCTATTGCACGCCGTTTTCCGGATGCCAAAATTATCTGTTCCGCTGTGCCAGATTTTGAAGGCACCATCCGTCTGGAAGATGTGGCCTCCCCGCAGCAGGCCGCGGCGACAGATGTTCTGGTGGTGCGCAGTCCGTTCGGTATTTCAGAAATGGGCTCTATCTTTCTGAGCGAAGCGCAACTGAACAGCCTGAATTCCGCAGCGCATCTGACGCAGCATATTGTGGTGATTTTGTCAGAGAAGAACCTGACAGCCAATATGCACACAGCCTATGTCGAACGGCCTGAATTCCACACCGCAAAATATGGTGTGCTGATGACTGGCCCGTCCGCGACCGCGGATATTCAGGGCGTGCTGATCCGGGGTGCGCAGGGTGTGCGCTCCCTGTCGGTCTGGTGGGAATAAGACCAGTCTGAGCCTTTGAAAAAGCCGGATCGGGAGAAATCCTGATCCGGCTTTTTTTATCTCATTCTGACAGGGGTGATGCGCTTTCCTGTTTACCCGTTGACAGGAATGGTCACGATAGTCCCCGGGTTTTTCGTGGTTTTTGAAAGCTCAAGCAGAATTTGCAGCATGGTAAACGCAAGTTTGCTGTCAAAATCATTTTCGGAAATATAATAATAGCGCTTGTTGTAGCGAACGGAAGAAAACGTGTTTTCTGGCAACGTATTGCCAACATGCACAACGACAATGGGCTTTGTCTCACGCCCGATCAGCAGAATACGGGGCTGGGTGCGCCCGGACGTAATATCGTCCTGTGGCACGTCAATCTGATACGCAATCTGCCCAAGCGCCCCCAGCATGGTGCGGGTCAGAATACGGATTTGCCCGGGCCGGGGCTGGCCCGCGCCGTAGACGGCCTCAACTCGTTCATCATGCGGCTTCATCTGAAAAAAGCGGCGGGTTTCATAAACGGTTTCGGCAAGAACCGGATTGTCGGTGGAGGACACTGTCAGAAAAACACGGTCAAAAGACGGGGTTTTACCGGGGACTTCCGCACTATGCTCAAGCTGGATGCCCAGCAGGCCCGCAACCTGCAACACACGCAGATCATGAATCAGTTCAAAAAACTCGGGTGACCCCCGCCCGACGCCGCTGCCAATGGCCCCGGCATTGTTAATGAGGTTAATGGACTGCACCGCCAGACGGAACAGCACATCAATGGGCAAACCACCCATGGCCAGAGGCAACAGGCTGCCAATGGGCATGGGGCGCAGGAAGCTTTGCGCGTAGGCATCACCCGTAACGGGCTGAAAGGTAAAAGTCGGACTTTCCTGAAACTGTACACCCGCGCCGCCGCTTGGCCGGATGGGGGTGTCCGTTCCAACACCAATGGAGAGGCTGCGCTGGAGCTGATATCCGGAAATTAACTGTGTGGTGTCCAGAAAGCCCGGCGTGTCCGCATAGCGCAGGCGGACAATGTTCAGCAGAGTCTGGCGTTTCCCGGCGGCAATGAGAGACAGGGAATAATCGCTCTGGTCCTGATCCAGCCGTTGTGACCCGAGATTGTAGCAGCCGGTTAAAAGCAGCAGGGCACCAAGCAGGAGTCTGGGAGCGGCTTTATACATAGAGCAGAGGTCCGGCTGGAGGAATTCGGGTCTTTGTTCCGCAGGGTGCGAGGCTGGCTCGGAGGATAGCCTCCAGAGGGTAGCCTCGCGCCGGATTTAACCTTTTACGCGCTCAATCTGGGCACCACAGGCCGCCAGTTTACGTTCCACGGCCTCATAGCCCCGGTCCAGATGATAGACGCGGCTGAGGATGGTTTCCCCATGGGCAGCAAGTCCTGCCAGAATGAGTGAGAAGGAGGCACGCAGGTCCGTTGCCATTACAGGGGCGCCCGACAGGCTGTGCACACCCCGGATAATGGCGGAAGAGCCGTGGACGTTAATGCGGGCCCCCATCCGGTTGAGTTCCGGCACATGCATGAACCGGTTTTCAAAAATCGTTTCCGTGATCATGGAGGCGCCTTCCGCGACGGAAAGCAGCGCCATGAACTGCGCCTGCATATCAGTCGGGAAGCCCGGATAGGGTTCCGTCATGATATCAATACCGCGCAGCGCACCGGTGCGGCGGACGCGCATGGCGTCCCCTTCCTGCGTGACTTCCACCCCGGCTTCTTCAAAAGCGCGGACAACAGCGCCCAGATGGTCCACATTCCCGCCGACAAGGCGCAGATCCCCGCCCGTAATGGCGGCTGCGCAGGCATAGGTGCCGCATTCAATCCGGTCCGGCATGATGCGGTGTTCCGCGCCGTGCAGAGCCTCCACACCGTCAATAATGATATGGCCGGTGCCTGCGCCAGTAATGCGCGCGCCCATGGCGTTCAGGCAGTCGGCCAGATCCACCATTTCCGGCTCACGCGCCGCATTGACAATTTCCGTACGGCCATGCGCCAGCGTGGCGGCCATCATCAGGTTTTCGGTCGCCCCGACGGAGGCAAACGGCAGCACAATCCGGTCACCCGTCAGGCCGTTTGGCGCACGGGCGTTGATGTAGCCGTTTTCCAGCGTGATTTTGGCCCCGAGCGTTTCCAGCCCTTTCAGGTGCAGGTCCACCGGACGGGTGCCGATGGCGCAGCCGCCGGGCAGGGAGACCCGTGCTTCCCGGCAGCGGGCCAGCAGCGGCCCGAGCACAAGAATGGAGGCGCGCATTTTGGAAACGATATCGTACGGTGCTTCCGTGCTGGTAATTTCACCCCCAACGGACAGCTTTGTTTTATCATTGCCTACCGTTTCCACGCTGATGCCGTGCTGCCGCAGCAGCGCCTGCATGGTGGCAATATCGGCAATGTGCGGCACGTTGGTCAGCACCAGCCGTTCGGAGGTCAGCAGACCAGCCACCAGCAGTTTCAGCCCGGCGTTCTTTGCACCACCAATGGTAATATCGCCATACAGGGGGCGACCGCCCCGGATAATAAACCGATCCATGTGCGTGCCTTACATCCGCGGCGTGGCAACGCCACGCTGGCCCATATATTTTCCGGCGCGGTCTGCGTAGCTGGTCTCACACGGGGTTTCCCCTTTGAAGAACAGGAACTGGCAGATGCCCTCATTGGCATAAATGCGGGCAGGCAGCGGGGTGGTGTTGCTGATCTCGATGGTCACCTGACCCTCCCACTCCGGCTCCAGCGGGGTCACGTTCACAATAATACCGCAGCGCGCATAGGTGGATTTGCCAAGGCAGACCACCAGCACATCCCGCGGGATGCGGAAATATTCAATGGTGTGGGCCAGCACAAAGCTGTTGGGCGGAATAATGCATTCATCCGCCTTGCGGGACACAAAGCCATCCGGGCTGAAGTTCTTCGGGTCCACAATGGCGTTATTCACGTCCGTAAAAATACGGAAATCATCCGCAACGCGGGCGTCATAGCCGTATGAGGACAGACCGTAGGAAATCACGCCTTCGCGCTTCTGGGATTCCACAAACGGTTCAATCATGCCGTGATCCTGCGCCATACGGCGGATCCATGTATCGGGCATCACTGGCATGGCGGCGTCTCTCCATTATCCGGTTCGTGCTGAGCGGATGAGGTCTGTGGGGCCGTACGTTCATCCGGCCCGGAAGGTGAAGGAAAAGCGTCCGGCTGGCTGGGGGGTGCCCCGGCTTCCATGTCTTCCCGGCTGCGTGCCTGCTGCTTGCGTTTGCGCAGGTTGGCGCGCAGGGCGGCAGCCTGACGGGCCGCGCGCTCCGCACGCGCCGTCTCCGTTCTGGAAGACAGTCTTGTGCCGGGCGGGGAGGAAGGAGGCGTATCAGTCATGCCAGGATCGCAGAAATGAACGTTCGTCCTGCTGAGTAGCAGAGCGATGCTGCCATGCCTAGGGTCCTGCCGGGCCATTCCCGCCGCAAAGGGGATTTCCGGCCGGATTGGCGGCAGGATGCAGACAGCCTTGCTGCATCCTGCCGCCAGGTTCCGGATGACCTCAGAGGTTAGCGATCAGCTTCAGGCCCGCCATAACCGCATTGGGGATGCGGTGTGTCTCGCCGGGGTGGATCATGTACTGGAATTCCGGCTGGATCAGGATTCCGGGGAAGGCATCAATTCCGTAATAGGCTTCGATAATGTGCGAGTTGTTCTGGATCCCATGAATGCTTGACCCCAGAGGCAGACCGGCCTCCTGCGCCAGTTCCTGACTGAGCCGCCGCCGCTGGCTGACGTGATACCAGGAATACAGAACGCCAAAGCGGTCTGTTATCCGGCCGGGGATCATGCCGACCATGGAAAACCCGCCATAGGCCTGATCGGAAATATTGGCGACGTGGGGCGTCGTGTGCACGTAACCCGCCATCAGATAGCCACCGGCCATCATGTTTCGGCCACCCAGACGGTACATCATCTGGTCTGCCTCCACCCACATCATGTCCGCCGGGGCGGAGCGGGTGCCCGGAAGGCGATCCGCCAGCTTCTTGGGGTAGACGGAACTGATCTTGTCGGCATAGCGCGTGGTGTCATGCGCATAGCCAATCACGTAATGTCCGGGCAGGCGGTTGCGGGTTAAAAACGGCTGCCATGTGAATTCGATGGGCAGAGACAGCCCGGTCGTGTTTTCCGCCCCCCATGACCAGCCGCTCGGGTTGTCCGTCAGCGCGCTGACGGAATAGGCGCCCACCTGCACGGCCGTATCACGCGTGGGGCGGAAGCGCAGGCGGCCACCCCATGTCGCTTTTGGGTACACGCTCATGGCCGGGTTTTGCTTGAGGCCTACAGGGGCCGAACAGGTGACCATGAAGGAGCAGAGCAGTGGAGACGTTGCAAAAACGTGGGTGAGGGACATACGGCCGAAGATCAGGTCCAGCCGGTTCTGCATCATTTTCTTCTCGGCATAGAAATCGACAAGATGCGCGGCCACGTTGCCGGACAGGCTGTAGACTTCCTGCAACGCAACATAATACTCGCCGACGCGCCCGTTCTGGATCGCTTTCCCGGCGCGTTCCATCACCAGTGTATGCACGGACCAGCCATTCAGCCCGGCCATTTTCTGAAGGTCGAAAATAGCCTGCAATGTGAGTTCATGCACATAGCTCATGCCTTTTTCCAGACCGCCGCTCATCAGCCCCATGGCTTCCCCTTTGTAAGAGAAGGAGAAGGTGAAGCCGCGTTTGCGCAGCCATTCCCGCATGGGGTCAATGGCTCTCAGCAGATGCCCGGCGCCCGCCGTCGGGACGTAGTACGGGTCATTCAGGTCGGTATCACGCAGGGCATCAAGCCGGGGCGGGAGCAGGCCGGAGGGGCCTTCTGAGGGTAACAGCGCATCCAGCTCGATCTGATGAGGAGACTTTTTGTCTTCCGATGGCATCAGCGGCGTGAAGTCCATGGTCGCAAAGCCGGATGAGGGAAGTTCCGGCACACCGCTGGGCGGAATGGGCGTGTTGGGTGGCCGCCGGATGGCGGACGGTTCCGGCCCCATGGCTTCCGCATCCACAGGCCGGGCGGACATGGGAGGATTGGCCCGTGCCTTGCTGTTTGGGCTGATAATCGTGTCCGAAACAGGGGCGACAGGCGTCTGCGCCGTGATTGGTGCCGCGTGCGCGACACTGGCCACGCCGGTTTTCAAGGCCAGAACCCCCATCAGGGCTGAGGCAAAACAGAGATGGGCACGCAGCGATGCACGGCGCGCCGCAGGGCAGCGTTGTCTTGGTGAGATCATATCCGCGTTCTGTCTTTTTTGTTTTTATGAGGGATATGGCCCGGATGGCTGAGGCCATTCAGGCAGGAGCCGGGGGCGCCTTACAGAGCGTGTGTCACCACACGTCCGTCTGGCGCCACATAAACATAACGGCGTTAAACCGTAGTTTACGGCTGGCACGTGCTGCGGCTGGCCCGACTTGCGTGCGGGCAAACAGAGGAAGCAGTCCTTTAATCCGTTCTTCCCTGAGCGCAGATAAAGTGGCTGTCAGGCAGAACGAATGCGGGAAGAGGCATTCTGACATGATATGGAGACCGTTTCTTATTGTTATTTAACTGGTCAGTCAGAATTACAATCAGAAACGCAGGGGGCGGTCAACGAGATCTGGAAGGTATGACAAGATCTTGAGTTTAAATGGACGCTAAATTGCTAAAATTGTGATAAATATATCATATTATAACAAGTTGCTATAACAGGAACGCCGGTTCAGGCAGGCTGAATATCCTGCCAGCCGCAAGGCGTTGCGTGGGCATGCGCCAGCCCGGTGCGGAAACCGCTGGAACATAACGCCTCAAATTCGGCCTCATGCTCATAGGTTGGCATCAGTTTTTCCAGCAGCGCGTTCTTGCGGGTGGCGGGATGGAAATAGATTTCCGAAACACCTTCGGGCAGATGGGCGGCCAGAGCCGCAACCCGGTCCGGCGTCATATGCCCGCTCCATGCCAGACCAAAACACCAGTCATTGGTCGCCATACCAGCCGAGCGGGCCTGATGCCGTAAAAGGCGGGTCCAGCGGCGGAGGGCAGCGTCCCCCAGCGTATCGGTATAGGTGCCAGCCGCATACAGTGGCTCTGGCGGTTCCAGCGGAACGCGCACGGCCCGCAGCCCGTAGCGGCGGCCGATATCAATCATCATACGGCCAACAGTCGGGTGCAGATGCATATGTTTATGGGCGTTGGCGTGGTCCAGCCGCAGGCCGGTGCGGGCAAACGCCTCAAACTGGGCGGTAATTTCCGCAGCCAGTTCCTTCCGGCCTTCCGGGCGGAAAAAATAATCCACCCCCAGCCCAAGCTGCGAGGAGGAAAACCAGCCATCCTGCCCTGTCACAAGCGGCAGACGCTGGTGCGGCAGAACAGAGGCCCCTTCAATTACCACCAGATGCAGGCCGACGCCCAGTGTGGGCAGGCGTCTGGCGCGCTCAATGGCGTCTTCCGCCGCAGGACCGGCGACCATCAGGCTGGCGGTAGAAAGCAGGCCATCACGATGCGCGATTTCAATCGCCTCGTTGACTTCAACTGACAGGCCGAAATCATCAGCCGAAATAATGGCGCGCTTCATGGGCAGAAAAACTCTGCCCCCGCGCAGCAGAGCCGGGCGGGGGCAAATTGTGTGAAATCAGGCAGCGTTACGGTCGCGCAGGAAGTGGAAGAATTCCACACCTTCACGCAGGCGGCGCTTCATCATCTGCGGAGACCGCACCATTTCGCTCACGATGGACGCGATCTTCGGCGCACGGAAATAGAATTTCTTGTAGAATTCTTCGACGCTGTTGAAGATTTCCGTGTGGGACAGGTGCGGGTAGTGCAGCGGTGCCATCTGCACGCCGTTTTCGTCAATCAGTTCCGCATTGCTTTCATCCAGCCAGCCGTTTTCGGTCGCCTGCTTGTGCAGAGCCGTGCCGGGGTAAGGCGCTGCCAGAGAGACCTGGAGCGTATGCGGGTTGATTTCCTTGGCGAATTTGATGGTTTCCTGAATGGTTTCCTTCGTTTCGCCCGGCAGACCCAGAATAAAGGTGCCGTGGATCTTGATGCCAAGATCATGGCAGTTCTTGGTGAACTCACGCGCAACTTCAACGCGCATGCCTTTTTTGATGTTGTGCAGGATCTGCTGGTTACCGCTTTCATACCCAACCAGCAGCAGACGCAGGCCGTTTTCACGCAGGACTTTCAGGGTTTCCAGCGGCACGTTGGCTTTTGCGTTGCAGGACCATGTGACACCCAGCTTGCCCAGCTCACGCGCAATGGCTTCTGCGCGCGGCAGATCATCGGTGAACGTGTCATCATCAAAGAAGAATTCTTTAACCTGAGGGAAATACTGCTTGGCGAGGCGGATTTCCGCCGCCACGTGCTGCGGGCTGCGTGTGCGGTAACGGTGGCCGCCCACGGTCTGCGGCCACAGGCAGAAGGTGCAGCGGGATTTACAGCCGCGGCCCGTATAGATGGAGATATACGGGTGCATCAGGTAGCCGATGAAGTAATCTTCAATCTTCAGGTCGCGCTTGTACACTTCGGTCACGAAGGGCAGGCTGTCCATGTCTTCAATCATGGCGCGGTCACGGTTGGTGATGATCTCACCCGCCTCATTCCGCCATGTAATGCCATCGACGTCCTTCCAGTCGCGGCCTTCAGCAATTTCCTTGATGGTGAAGTCGAATTCGTTGCGGGCCACGAAGTCAACCGGAGCGCCCTTCAGCAGGCTTTCTTCCGGCTGCACGGCCACTTTCGCGCCGACCATGCCGATTTTCAGCTTCGGGTTGGCGTCTTTGAGCATCTGGGCCACCTGCACATCCTTCGCGAAGGACGGGGTGGAGGTGTGAATGATCACCAGATCGCGGTTCTTCACGTCTTCCAGAATCGGTTCCATGCCCATGCGGGCCGGAGGCGCGTCAATCAGGCGGCTGCCTTCCACCATGGCGGCAGGCTGGGCCAGCCATGTCGGGTACCAGAACGATTTGATTTCACGCTTTGCCTGATAGCGTGAACCAGCTCCACCGTCGAAGCCATCAAAGGACGGAGGCTGGAGAAAGAGGGTTCTCATCATTGTTCTGTGTCCTGACAGGGCGTGTGATCTGAAGTCATCAGAGGAATATGGGGAGGGATTTACTCTTGCGGAAGGGGCGAGACAACCCGTCTCAGCCTTCCGGTGATAATTGACTGCTCGGCGGGGGGGCTACGGGGTGGGGTGCCACATGCATGGTCTGGCCCCGCCAGTCCACGCGTGTCCCGCTTGCGCTGCCCACCATAATGGCGGCGGAAAGCCAGTCCCGCACCGGCAGAAGCAGAAGCGGCCAGACGGGTCGGGAACCAACGGCGCGGTTGATCACCAGCCCCGTAACAACCCGGATTGCCCATACGGCAGCAAACAGCACCAGTGGCCAAAGCGCATGTGGCTGAAACAGGATGGCCAGTGTGGCCCAGAACAGCGGAAGCTGGATGGAGGACGCGCCATACCCGGCTGGCGCCAGTGTGCACACCGTCCGGCCCCAGCGAAGTTCGTGAGAGAGCAGCTCGGCAAAGCTGGCTTCACCAATCGTGGTCCAGGTCAGGCAGTCGGCAATTGTAATGTCTTTGCCCAGCTGGCGGACCAGTTGCCCCAGAAGGGCATCGTCCGCCACATGCGGCAGCAGGGCTTCCAGCCCGCCCACGGCCTCCAGCACATCCCGCCGGAGCGCCATGGTGGCCCCCAGACAGTCCTGCCGCCCCAGATAGCGGGAGAGCAGAACGCCGGGCAGAAAATTATGGTTGATCTGGCAGGCCGCCAGCATCTGCACAATGCTGGAATGGGCTGGCAGGCCGGCATAAAGCGTGGTGACCAGCCCGGTATTGGGTTTGTGCAGGGCACTGACGATGTGCCGCATGTAATCCGGGCTGACATGAATATCGGAATCGGAAATGACGAGCAGATCATGCCGCGCGTAAGGCAGGATGTTCATCAGATTGCTGATCTTGCGGTTCAGGCCGTGCACGGCCGGGTTGACCACAAGCTGCATGTCCAGATGCGGATGGCGGGCCTGAAGGCGCTCCACAATGGCAATGGCGGGGTCATCACTGTCCCGCACGCCAAACAGAATCTGGAGTCCCGGATAATCCTGCGTGCAGAAGCTTTCCAGCGCTTCTTCCAGTAACGGTTCATCCCCGTACAGGGGTTTGAGCACGGTGACCGGGGGCAGGGGGGTGAGCGTGACGGGACGGCTTTCCGTGCGGCGGAAGCGGGTGAGCAGGGCAGCCCCGGCAGCGGACTGAAGGCAGCCCGCTGCGGCCAGACCACTGCTGGCCAGCGCCAGAATGGAAAAAACGGACATTACAAACCAGCCGCCATGTGGCCCATGACCGGGTCGTTTGTCTGTCCGTTACGCATCACGCTCGTTATCCTGCTCAGTCGTTGGAGAAAGTTTTAACTTTGCGTTCCAAGACACTGATCAGGCCCGAAACACCGCCAGAGGCGAGTGTGGAGCTGAAGTCCGAACGCTGTGCGGCTGCCTGACTGATGCGGGAATCCCCCAGCAGCACATCAACAATTTTCCAGCCTGACGGCGTGCTGTGCATGATGTAGGCCAGCGGGGTGCCGGGCATGCTGTCATCGGCGCCGATATAGGTGTTCACGATTTTGTTACCACCAACCGGAGAGTTTTCAAGTCCCGGCTTCATGGTGAATCGGGCGTCTGTCCCCGGTTTGAAGCTGGAAACATACCGCGCAATGGTAAAGTCCCGGAAGGCCGTCAGCAGCTTTGCCTTGTCTGCCGGAGCCAGCGTCAGGTAGCGCGGGCCAACGGAGGCATGCAGCACGGCGTCCAGATCAAACGCCTGATCAACCCCGGCGCCAACAATCTGGCTGCGCTCTGCAAAGCTGCTGTGCAAATGCTGTGCTTTATCAAGGGCTGCATACAGGGCCTGCACAGGCGCGCTTTCGGCAGTGGCCGCAGCGGACTGCGCCTGTGCAACGGGAGCAAACGGGGCAAGGCCCGCGGCGGGAAGCAGTGTCATGCCCAGACCGAGCACAAGCCCTGCGCGAAGAGAGATCGTTTTCATGCTCATGATTTTGTTCCCGTAGCACAGTTTGGCAAGTTCATTGAAAGCATGTCTCCGATGCCCAGCGCGCTGAGAGCGGTTTTGACGATGAAGGGTGCTGTGAGTCCGGCCTGCTCGTACTGAGCCTCCTGCGTGTTATGGTCGATGAAGATATCGGGCAGGGTCATGGGGCGGAAGCGCACATGGTCCAGCAGGCCGGTATGGGCCAGATGCTGGCCCACCTGCGCGCCAAAGCCGCCAATGGAGCCTTCTTCCAGCGTGATCAGCACCGCATGGTTGCGGGCCAGATTTTCCACCAGAGCTGTATCAATCGGCTTGGCAAAGCGGGCATCCGCCACAGTCGGGGCCAGCCCCTGTGCGGCCAGCATGTCTGCTGCCTTCAAGGCTTCCGCCAGACGCGGGCCAAGCGAGAGGATGGCAATGCCGCCTTTCTCAGCTCTGGCCTGACGGCCCATTTCGCGGATAATCCGGCCTTTGCCGATTTCCAGAACCTGACCTTCCGCCGGAAGCTCCAGCCCCAGACCACTGCCACGCGGGTAGCGCAGGGCAATCGGGCCTTCATCAAACTCGGCGGCGGTGGCCGTCATGTGCAGCAGTTCGACCTCGTCAGACGGCGCCATAATGCTGATACCGGGCAGGCAGCCGAGATAGGCGATATCAAAGGAGCCCGCATGCGTCGCACCATCGGCCCCTACCAGACCGGCGCGGTCAATGGCGAAGCGGACCGGCAGCTTCTGCAGCACCACGTCATGCATCACCTGATCATAGGCGCGCTGGAGGAAGGAGGAGTAAATGGCGCAGAACGGCCGCAGCCCTTCCGTGGCCATGCCTGCGGCAAACGTCACGGCATGCTGTTCGGCAATGCCGACGTCAAAAAAGCGGTCGGGGTAGTTTTTGGCAAAAGCATCCAGCCCCGTGCCGGAGGGCATGGCGGCGGTAATGGCCGTAATTTTGTCGTCCGTTGCGGCCCGGCGTACCAGTTCCTTTGCGAACACGGACGTATAGGACGGCGGCCCCGCGGGGCCTTTTTTCTGCTCCCCGGTGACGACGTTGAACTTGGCGACGGCGTGATATTTGTCCCCGGCTTTTTCCGCCGGGTTATAGCCGTGGCCCTTCTTGGTCATCACATGCAGCAGGATGGGGCCGTTATCCGTATCGCGCAGGTTGCGCAGGATCGCGACAAGCTGCGGCAGATCATGCCCGTCCACGGGGCCGACATAGTAAAAGCCCAGCTCTTCAAACAGCGTGCCGCCGGTAATCATGCCGCGGGCATATTCATCCGCCTTGCGGGCGGTGCGTTCCACCGGGGCCGGGAGCTTCTTGACGACTTTCCCAGCCAGTTCGCGCAGGCCCATGAACTTGCGGGAGGACATCAGGCGGGAGAGATAGTTGGACATCGCGCCCACCGGCGGGGCGATGGACATCTCGTTATCGTTGAGAATGACGATCAGACGTTCCGCGCCGGGCCCAGCCACGGCGGCGTTGTTCATGGCCTCATACGCCATCCCGGCGGAAATGGAGCCATCGCCGATCACGGCGATCACGCTGCGTTCGTGGTAGGACGGGTCTTCTTCGGCGCGGAGGCGGTGCGCCACGGCCATGCCCAGACCGGCGGAAATGGAGGTGGAGGAGTGCGCCGCGCCGAACGGGTCATACTCACTCTCGGACCGGCGGGTGAAGCCGGACAGCCCACCCGGCTGGCGCAGGGTGCGGATGCGGTCACGGCGGCCGGTGAGGATCTTGTGCGGGTAGGCCTGATGGCCCACATCCCAGATCACCTTGTCCGCCGGGGTGTCGAACACGGCATGGAGGGCGACGGTCAGTTCCACAACGCCCAGAGAGGCGCCCAGATGGCCGCCGGTGGTGGACACGGCGTCAATGGTTTCGGCCCGCAGTTCATCCGCAACCTGTTTGAGCTGCTCAACCGAAAGGTTCCGCATGTCAGACGGGTAACTCACCCGGTCCAGCGCAGGAAAACGGCCAAGGGTGGGAATCTGGGTCTTGTCCGGCATCGTTCTCAGTTCCTGCGTTCAATCACGTAATAAGCGAGATCTCTCAGGCGGTCTGCCTGTGCTCCAAACGGAGCCAGATCTTCAATGGCACTTTTGGCCATGCGCTCGGCTTCGGCGCGTGCGCCATCAATGCCCAGAAGGGCAACATAGGTGGATTTGCCGGAGGCTTCATCCTTGCCAGCCGTCTTGCCCAGCTCTTCCGCTGTGGCGGTGGCGTCCAGCACATCATCCGCAATCTGGAAGGCTGCGCCGATATTGGCGCCGTAAGAGCGCAGACGCTGCTGAAGTTCCGGTTTGGCCTGCCCGAGGATGGCACCAGCTTCTGCTGAATAGCGGATCAGGCAGCCTGTTTTGAGGGCATGCAGATGGCGCACTTCTTCCAGCGGCAGGGCGCGGCCTTCACCTTCCATGTCGATCATCTGACCGCCGACCATACCAGCAGCGCCGGAGGCCTGCGCAAAAGCCGTAATCAGGGCGATGCGCACGACGGCATTTTCATGCGTTTCGGCTTCGGCGAGAATTTCGAACGCTTTGGTCTGAAGTGCATCACCGGCCAGAATGGCCGTGGCTTCATCAAACTTGCGATGCGTGGAAGGCTGGCCGCGACGCAGATCATCATCATCCATGGCGGGCAGATCGTCATGCACCAGAGAATAGGCGTGGAGCATTTCAACAGATGCCGCAACGCGGGCGGACTGGCAGTCCGGCACATCAAACAGGCTGGCGGTTGCCATGGCCAGATAGCCGCGCAGGCGTTTGCCACCCCCCAGTGTTGCGTAGCGCATGGCGTCAACCAGACGTGCGTCACCCCCGGTGGTGGGGGGCAGAAGCTGGTCGATCGTGCCTTCAATCACTTTGGCGCGGGCCGCCATGGCCTGCTTGAGCAGCGGACCATTGGCTGAGGACTGCGTCTGGGAAGGGGCGATGGTTGTCGGGTCAGTCATCGACGTCTCAATCCATAGGTTTCATGGTCAACGATCCGTCAGACCGTTGCACGATCGCCTGAACGCGGGCCTCGGCCTCGCTCAGCTTGGTTTCACAATGCTGGCGTAAGGCTGCCCCGCGCTCGTAGGATGCAATGGCCTCTTCCAGCTTGAGCTGGCCGCCTTCAAGGCCGCGTACAATCTTCTCCAGTTCGGAGAGCGCGTCCTCAAACGACAGTGAGTTGATGTTATCCGCCATGGCGCAGGTCTTCCTATCCGTCATGAGGGGCAGGCATTACTCCGATAAGCGTGCGTCTGCCAAGCCTTGCGGGGCAGAATGGCTAATAAAACATACCGCCCTCACGGTGAGGGTATATCCGCACGCCGCCGGATGGTGAAGGACAGGGAGCCGTTTTCATCCGCAAATGCCACCAGAGCATGCCCGGTTTCCCGGCAGAAGACCTGAAAATCGACAATGGAGGCGCGGTCCGTTGCCAGAACGCGGAGCTTTTCACCCGCCTGCATACCACGCAGAAGGCGATTGGCCTTTAAAACCGGAAGAGGGCAGCCCAGCCCCCGTGCATCAAGAACAGCCTCATTCATGACACAGAGCCTTGTATAGAGAGAGGAATATGTGTGATTGCATAGTTTACCATTTTATCCCATGCCGCATGGCACATGAAACGCTTGCCGGAAAAAGACGTAAGGTCGCTGTATGTCAGATTATCGCCTAGGAATCGATGTTGGTGGAACCAAACTCGAAATAGCAGCCCTTGATTCTAAAGGAGAAATTCTCCTGCGGCATCGCGTTGCAAACCCCGGTACCTACGATGCTCTGCTGCTGACGCTGCGGGATCTGGTTGAGGAAGGCCGTGTCCGCACGTCCCGCGATGCCACTGTTGGTGTTGGTATTCCCGGCGCAATTGATTCACGCACCATGCGGGTCAAGAATGCAAATGCCACATGGCTGAATGGTCAGACCTTCGGCAAGGATCTTGAGCAGGTGCTCGGCTGCCCCGTAAAGGTGGAAAATGACGCCAACTGTTTTGCGCTGTCCGAAGCGGTCGATGGGGCGGCTGCGGGGCGCAAGATTGTGTTTGGGGTCATTCTTGGTTCGGGCGTTGGTGGCGGCTTCATTATTAATGGTGAGGCGGTCACGGGCCTGCACCATATTGCCGGGGAGTGGGGGCATATTCCGCTTCCCTGGGTGCGTGCCGAAGAATTCCCTATGCCCAAATGTTTCTGCGGGAATGAGGGCTGTCTGGAACGCTTCCTGTGCGGCCCCGCGCTGGCGGCCTCATGGAAAGGGGACGGGCAGCGTTGTGCGGACGGCATTGAAGAAGCCGCGGCCGCAGGGGATGCCGCAGCCATTCATGCCCTGGATACTTATGTGGACCGTCTGGGCCGGGCCTGCGCTCTGGTGATCAATATGGTGGACCCGGACGCGATTGTGCTTGGTGGCGGTGTTTCCAACCTGAAGACGCTTTATTCCCGGGTGCCGGATGTTATGAAAAAATATGCCATCACGCCGGAATGCCGCACGGAATTGCTGAAAAATCAGCATGGTGACAGTTCCGGTGTGCGTGGAGCCGCGTGGTTGTGGGGAAAATAACAGACGGCATTGATCCGTCTGTGACTTTCGACCAGCAAGGCTCAGGCGGTAGCCTGAGCCTGTCTGAGGCGTTCAGGCCGGAAGCCTGTGGCCACCACATAGAGTTCACTTGAATCTTTGCGGCTTGCAGGGGGTTTGGCATGCCGGACTTCTGAAAATGCCTGCTTCATGGTTTCCAGCATGGCTTTTTCTGACCCGCCCTGAAACACCTTAGCGACGAAGCCGCCGCCTTCCGCCAGAATTTCAAAAGCAAAATGCAGGGCTTCTTCGGCAAGCCCGATAATGCGCATATGGTCCGTCGGGGCGTGGCCTGTTGTGTTGGGGGCCATGTCAGACAGTACCAGATCGGCCTTGCCGTCCAGCAGGCTGATCAGCCGGTCCGGCATGTCCGGGTCTGTAAAATCCCCTTCAATAATTTCCGCGCCAGCCACAGGGTCCACGGGCAGAAGGTCCACACCCACTACGCGATTCGCGCCGCGCTTGACGATAACCTGCGTCCAGCCGCCCGGTGCCGCACCCAGATCCACCACGCGCATGCCCGGCTGGATCAGGTGAAAGCGATCATCCAGTTCAATCAGTTTAAAGGCGGCACGGGACCGCCAGCCCTGTTTATGGGCGGCCTGCACATACGGGTCATTCAACTGCCGGGCCAGCCAGCGTTGCTGGGCGGTTGTCCGCCCCCGCGCTGTGCGGAGGCTGACGGATTTGGTGCGCATGGTACGCGCGGCAGAGGAGTCATCCAGAGAATGGCTTGCGCCGGGGGTGGCGCTGCTGGTGCGGGCCCTCCCCGGAACGCGAAGAGAAGTTGCTTTCCGGGGAGGGCCGGATTTTTTGTCGCTCATGAACCTGTTGCTTGAATAGGGTGCAGAAAAGGGATGGGGCCGTTGATCATGGGCGTTTTATGGAAGCGTCTGGCGGCTGATCCCGTCTTGCGGATCATCCGCAGAACCATTCCGTCACGCAGGCCACGGTCGGCTACAATGATATCTTCCACCGGCCATGTCTCGTGAATAGCCTCAAAAATGGCGCATCCCGGTAAAACAAAGGGGGCACGATCCGGCCCGATGCACGGATGCTGTTCTATGCCTGCATGGCCCATTTCCTGCAATGTCCGTACGGCCTTGCGCGCACTGCTGGCAGGGAGCTGAGAGCCATCTACAGCGGCCCGCACGTAACGGGGCAGGTTAAGGACCATACTGGCCAGCGTGGTGACGGTGCCGCTGGTGCCAATAAAGCGGGTCTGCTGGCGGCGGATTTCCGGGCCAATGCGATGCACGCTTTCAAAGTCCTGCAAGGCCGCTTTTGTGTAGGCCACCATCTGCTGATAGCGGGACGGATCATCCCGGCCGATGCTGCCAAACTGCTCGGAAAGCGTGATAACCCCGACGGGCAGGCTGAGATAGCCAATCAGCTCATGCGTCTGGCGGGGGGCATCGACCCGCACCCATGCAATTTCCGTCGAGCCGCCGCCGATATCAAATAGCAGCGCGCGGTTGCGCACCGGCCCGAAGCGCGGATTATGCACCAGATTGGCACAGCTTTCCACGGCCAGAGAGGCTTCCTCCCGCGCGGAGATGATGCTGATATTAAAGCCGGTTTCCGTGCGGACACGATTGATGAAGTCCGAGCCATTGGCTGCCCGGCGGCAGGCTTCCGTTGCAACAGCCCGGATATCCTTGATGGGCCTGCGCCCGACACGGTCTGCACAGGCGCGCAAGGCGTCCAGTGTGCGTTCCATAGCAGGTTCACCCAGCCGGCCCGTGTGGTGCAGGCCTTCACCCAGACGCACCATACGGCTGTAGCTGTCAATCACGCGGAAGCCACCGGCAGTCTGCGCGGCAACCATCAGGCGGCAGTTGTTTGTTCCCAGGTCGAGCGCCGCAAACAGCTCATCTTCAGAGTTACGGGGGTAGAGAGAAGGATAAGCTGGTCTGTCCGGGCGGCCGGCCCAGGGGGGAATACGATCCATCTGTCCGGTCCTTAGTTAGAGGTTGACTCATGTTGATGCTATTTTTGGGGAGGGCGGCCAAAGGAGCAAGACAATTATGTGACAAACCGACATTTCTTTTCGTTTAGGCACTTGCACGGCCTAATTCACGGTGCTAGGAAGGCGTCACCGCAGCGGAGGCGGCCTTTTAAGCCTCCCGGTTCTCCTTGCTGGGAGATAGTTTAGCGGTAGAACTACCGGCTCTGACCCGGTCAGCCCTGGTTCGAATCCAGGTCTCCCAGCCAATTTTCCCCAAAAAGTTAAAATTTACATATTGGGTGCAGGATCTTTTGTGTCAATAACGCGCATGATACCTTTTGCGTGGTGCGTGGTGCGTGGTGCGTGGCGGTGGGTGCTGTCCAGATTGGCGGGGCCTCGTTTGCCCTGACTTGCGATATCCCGTCGGACTTACCGCAAGGCAGGGCATGATCCGCGTTCAGAATGTCGCGGTCAGGCTCAGGTTGAAGGAACGCCCGAGGCCAGCAAGGGGGCTGAGAACCCCGGTCGCGCGATAATCTCCCAGAGACAGCCCGCCAAGAGGCAGATCGTATCTCTGGTTCATCACGTTCTCAATGCTGGCATCAAGTGTCAGCATCCGCCAGCGATAACTCCCCCCAAGCCCCAGAAGAGCATAACCGGGAGTGCGGGGTTCATTACGCAGCCAGTCCACTGTGGTTTTGGCTTTAACGAGGGTGACCTCTACGCGCCCTGTCCAGTTTCCATAGGTTTCATGCAGGCTGATAAGGCCATTGGCCGGCATCTGATGGTACAGGCCGGAATGGGTAACCAGATCCTGCCCCCGTACCCAGTTCAGGCTGGCTTTCAGCTCACCCATCCCGAAGGCCGGGCTGTCCCAGAGTTTGAGGAAGCCTGAGCTGTTAATGCCGTAACTCCGGGCGTTGTGATTGACGAACTGGAGTTTGGACAGCCCGTTTGAAAGCGCCCCAATCCGGATCACATTTATATAGTCATGTGTGTAGGTGTAGTAGGGCTGTATCTTGAGTTCCCAGTTATGATGAACCGGGTCATGCCATGTCAGGGTAGTGCTGAGGGTGTTGGCAATTTCCGACTTCAGGTTGAGATTGCCCACATAGCCATTTCCGTCACCAAACCAGCCAATCATGGTGGAACTCATGGCGCCTTCGCCCCACGCGTAGCGTTCATAAAGGCTTGGGGCGCGGCTTTTACGGGCGTAGCCTCCTTCAATCGTCAGGCTGTCCAGCGGGGTCCACCGGCCAATGGCCGTGACGTCAAAATTAGTATCTGTCCGACCGCGGGAGGCTGCGTTAAAGCGCCGCGCGGCCGTGGCGTCCGCCATATTCATCATGCCGGTCCATGAATACGGGGCGACCGGGCCGGTATTCATCATCACCAGATCATTCCGCAGCCCCAGTTCTGTGGCAAAGCGCGGCAGCCACTGGGCTTTCCATTCAATATAATGGCCGAGCCGGTCTCTGTGCCCCTGATTGATATTATGGAAGGTATCCGGCCCCATCATCATGCTGCCCTGGAGCGGCGGCCACCAGTCATTCAGGCCGTTATGGTCAAAGGAGCTGCCAAGCCCGAGCACATGCTTATGGCCAAGCGGAATGGTCGCCTTGATGGAGTATCCGGCGGTGCGGGTGTCTGTATTCATCGGCATGCCGGTTGTGGCTGTATGGCCCCCTTTGTCCGACAACATGTTCATGACATGGCTGACCCGCTGCCAGAAGCCACGCGCTTCCAGCGTGCCCCAGTTGAAATCGCCTTTATATTTGCCGTTTACAAACGTGGAGCGGTTGTTGGTCATGTCCATATACTGGTTCGGGAAGCCCTCATACGGAATGTCCTGCTGCCCGGCGGTGATGGCGAGCAGATGATTGTCTTTTTTTATCCCCAGCGTGACAGCGTGATTAAAGCTGAGGTAGCTGGTGGACAGAACGCGCTGCCCTTTGCCACCTGTATGGTAATCACTGGCGTGGCTGTAGGAACCGGTATAGCGCAGGCTCAGCCAGTCATTGGCGGCGGTGACGGATCCGGACGCGCCTGATCCGCCGCCATTGCTACGGTAATCTCCACGGACATGCCCGGTGACGAGCAGTCTGGCCGTGCTGGAAAAAATTGGGTCTTTCCGGTTGACCTCCAGCGTGCCCCCCGTGCTGTCTCCCCCCTGACTGACAGAGGTAATGCCAGCAATGGCAACAGCGGAGGAAACGGCGTCCGGGTCAATATAGGACATCGCCGGGTTCATGTGGTTGGGGCAGGCGGAGGGGATGCGCATGCCGTCCACAAACGTTGCGACACGTTCATCCGCCATGCCGTTGAGCACGGGCAGGGAGGAAACACCCCCGCCGGAATAGGCGCTGTAGCCCAGACTTTGCCGGAACAGGCTGGCTGTATCGGGGCTGGTTGAAACCGAATGCCGCGTTCCGTTGACGGTAATCTGCTCAGTAGAGCCGGGAGTGTTTTGTTCTGTTGTGTCCGCAGAAGCAGTTGGGGGCAGAGGCAGGGACAGAGACTGTGCGGAAACCGGTGTTGCCGGCAGGCTGCTCTGTGCATCCGCCAGAGAAGAAAGAGAAACGGTGCAGGCCAGCGCACAGCAGCCTGCAAGCAGGCGGGCGCGCAGGACGTGCCTTATAAAAAGATGGGACATTGTGCTGAAACTTTCCTTGAAACGGAAACAGCCGACACCCTTCGCCTTCCGGTATGTCTGGAGGCTTATGTGTCAGCGCGTATCGTTTTCAGAGAAAAGCGGGTGGCCCTGTAGGGGGTGGCCGGAGGGCAAGGGCGCGGAGCGGCGGCGCACGCGGCAGCAGCACCCCGTAGGCTGTCTGGGACCACGCAATCAGAATCAGGGCCGCGAGGAACGCGACACTGAAGATAAAAGCCGGAAGATGCAGCAGCGGGCAGAGCGGGCAGGACCCGTCGTGATGGTGCCCGGATGGGTGCGGTGCACCGGCATGCATCATGGTGTGGTTGTGTTCGGCAGCCATATGCATGTGCATGTGGTGGGACATAGGCGGTGACTGATCCGGCCCGATATGCAAACTCGTCAGCCTCTCGAACGTCACGCGCGGTGCTTCATCCGGCAGGGCGTTGCTTTGCAGAAGAAGCTGTCCGCCAAGGCCCAGCAGAACGCAGCACACCATCAGCCAGCGGCACAGGGCCGCCAGTATCCGGGTGTGTGTTTCTGAACGGCGCATGATGAGAGAGTCCGCCTCCATTCGGGGAATGCCCCTAAAGAAAGCACCCGGAGGCAGTTGTAAAGAGTATAATCATACTCAGGCTCTTTCCTGAACCCCGGTGGGGTATAGGTGCGGTGTGGGATGGTTCGGGCGGGAGAGCGTGTGCTTAAAAAATCCTTGTGTTCCCGTTTTGTTCTAATTATAAAAACCGGAACAGGAGGACTGCACTCATGGCGTCATCACACTCGGATACACTGGATTTGCTGCGGGACCGGATTGCGCGGATGGGGAGCGAGCCTGCCAGATCTGTGGCGCAGCGGCTTTCCACGGGCGTTGCGGAAATTGATGCCCGTCTGGGCGGGGGGCTGGAAAAAGGCACAGTGCACGAGTTTTTTGGAGCCGGGAGTGACAGGCAGGTTTCCGCCAAGCCCTCGCGTTTTGTGGCGGCGGTGCTGGCACGCACAACAGGCGCTGTTATCTGGATTGGGGAGGAGCACCTTGATCTGTGCGTGGCAGGCGTTGAACAGGCTGGCCTGAACCCCGGAAGGCTGATCTGTGTGACAGCTACGCAGGCGTCTTTTGTGGAGTTGTGTGAAGCTGTTCTGCGGGAGCCGGGGGTGGCTGCTGTGGTAGTTGACAGCCGCGCCGCGCCAGACCTGAATGCAACGCGTCGCCTGCAACTGGCCGCGCATGAGCGGGGCGCGACCGGCTTCCTGCTCTATCGGTCCACCTTTCTGGGGAGCGGAACGTCCCGTTGCCTGAGCGCGACACGCTGGAAAATTGCCCCGAGCACGACTTTCAGCCTCCGCGATAATACGGCAGCCGGGCCATATAAGGCGGAAGAGCGGTGGTCCATTGAAATGCTCAGCCACCATCACGGGGGTGTTGCCGGATGGGTTGTTGACCCCGCCCGGTATGAAACGCATCCCTTTTCCGTTGCGCCCCAACATGCGTCTCACAATGATCGTCGCGAGACAACACGGCGCTCATGGTGGCGGAGCGCCTTGCGCGCCTGATTGTCCTGCACGGCGCATCAGTTCTTCTTGCCGTGCCTGATGCTGATTTGTGGTAAGAAACACCGCATGATCAGAACCGCAGGCATAAAAAGGAAAAACCATGCGTCTGGATGATGAACGGGAAAGCACGAATATTGATGATGAGCGCGGAAGTGGCGGCGGAGGAGGGGGGCGCGGCCCGCTGAAAGTTGGTATTGGCGGGATTCTTCTGGCGCTGGGTGCTTTGTATTTTGGGGTAGACCCGAAAATTGTCTTCAGCCTTCTGGAAGGCAGTGCATCGTCTGGTAATCAGACAACGGTTGTGGCCCAGCAGCCTGCGCAGGGCCCGGACCCGCAAAAGCAGTTTATTGCCCGTATTCTCGCCTCAACTGAGGACGTCTGGACATCTTATTTCCAGCAGATGGGCCGTACCTATCATCAGCCGCGTCTGGTACTGTTTACCGGCGGAACGCAGTCTGCCTGCGGATACGCGCAGACGTCTGTTGGCCCGTTCTACTGCCCTGCCGACCATAAAGTTTATCTGGATCTCGCCTTTTTTCAGGAGCTGAAGAACCGTCTGGGGGCCGGAGGGGACTTCGCGCGGGCGTACGTTGTGGCGCATGAGGTCGGGCACCATGTGCAGAATGAACTGGGGATTATGGAGCGGCTCGACAGGCAGGGGGGCGGCATGAGTGAGCGGGGTGCCACCGGAGCCTCTGTCCGGACCGAGCTTCAGGCAGATTGTTTTGCCGGGGTCTGGGCGAAGCGGGCGAATGATGCGCGCAGTATTCTGCAATCAGGCGATGTGCAGGAAGGCTTGAACGCGGCCTCCGCTGTGGGGGATGATCGTCTTGAAAAGCAGGGGCAGGGCTATGTTGTGCCTGACAGCTTTACGCACGGCACGTCGGCTCAGCGCGTCAACTGGTTCAGCCGTGGGCTGCAAACGGGTGATATCCGGCAGTGTGACACGTTTAACGCACCGGCTCTCTAAAAAAGATCTCACAAAATCCTGCTATTCCATCAGGCTCTCCAGCAGGGAGAGTCTGGTGTGAGGCTTTTTTACAACATCATGTCGGTTTTATAACGAATTTCCTAAAAAAGCCTTTTTTGTCAATTCAGACACATTATAACGGTCAGGTAATGTTATAAACCAATCCTGTAGCCGAGAGTTCTGATGCAGTCATTTCGTGTGGTGTCCTGCCGGTTATTTTTAATGAGTTGCGTTTTCGCCTGTTACGAACATCAGGCCAGAGCCGCAGAAATTCCGCTGGATATTATTACGGAAAATGAGGACGGATATTCTTTCGGGCGGCTTGGCATCAAGGTCGGGGTGAATAACGCCCAGCCGGAAGAATATCTGTTTGATACCGGGTCAGATTCCTTCAATATCGCTGTGGGCATGAGCAGCAGCCAGAACGGACCTGCATGGTTTCCTACTCAGGCGGGCACCGCAATCAGCTCCCCTTACGGTTATATGTATGGGGATGGCACCTATGGGTATCTGCAGTCCGATACAACAGTCTCCAACGTACAGTTTTATAACAGCGCTACCGGCAAATCCGTCGCGACGTATGATACGTCAGCGGGGCTTGGTGTTGCGCTGATTCAGGCGTCTATTGCCACACCGGACAGGCTGAGCGGTGACCCCGGCCAGCAGATTCCGGACAACACCCCCGGCCTTTTGCCGGGGCAGACATATTATCAGGATCTGGGGTGGCAGCAGGCACTGGATCAGGGCAAAGCGCCGGATGAAGGGCATTTTTACGGGATTGTCGGGGCCGGGGATTTTGTTTTTCCGGGCGATAATGGCGGCGTTCCGGGCCAGTTGACCAAGACCGGCTATATTGTTGAGTCCAACGGCACGCCCACAGCCCCCGGAGACTGCGGGCAGGCCTGCCTGATTATGGACCTCACGCCCGCGCTGCGGGCGCAGTTTTTTACACAGATCCCCTGGCGCGGTGTGATCGGCAGCTTCCCGCTTTCGGGTGCGAATGCCGGACATCAGTTTGATGTGCTGTTTAATTATACCCTGAACCATAGTCTGAGCACCGGCCCGATGCCGACGTTGCTGGATCCCGGTACGCCGAGCATTATTCTGGGCAGCCTCAGCCTCCAGCAGCAGGCGACTGCGGCAGGGCTGACCGGCAGTGACGGTTATGACTCCGACGTCAATCCCGGCCAGACACTGACCGTAACAGGGCAGGTGGCGGGCGCGCAGCCTGCCAGCATTACCACGGGCGACGGGAGCGGCGGGGACCAGAGCAATCAGCTCACGGTAGGGAGCAACCCCTATACGTATGATAACTATGCCCTCTATGGCCTCTCCTTCTTCCAGCATAATGCTGTCATGTATGATCTGGAGCGGGCCGTTACGGGCTATACGCCGTTTTATGTGACGGCATCCAACTTCACCAACGGTCTGACGATTACGCAGGATATGGGGCCAGTCGGGCTGGCGGGTGTTGTCTCTGGCTCAAATGGCCTCACGCTTGAGACGGGGAGTGTTGCGTATCTGACAGGCACGAACACCTATACCGGCGCAACCACTATCAGCCAGAAAAGCTGGATGGGGGTTGGTGGCCCCGGCAGTATCGCGCAGTCCTCCGTGGTGCGGGTAGATGGCACGCTGGATATCACGCGGTCTGATGGCGGGCAGAGCATTCGCTCTCTGGCTGGCAGCGGGCAGGTGGTGCTGGGGGATAATACGCTGGTGCTTTCTCAGGCTTCCGGAACATTTAGCGGGTCTCTTGGAAATTATTATGCCACCGGGACAACTCTCCCGGATGCTGTTCCAGCACTCCTGTCGGTGCCGTTTTCGCTGTCCGCTCCGTTGCCCTCAGAGGTGGATACGCGGACCCATGGGGGCCTGATTATTGCCTCAGGGCAGGAAACATTCACCGGAACCAGTACATACACAGGCAAAACCGGCATTGCGCAGGCGGGTGAACTGATCCTGACGGGGCGTCTGGAAAAAACGCAGGTTGAAAATGCCGGGCATTTTGAAAATGATGGCGTCACGACAGGCGCCGTTAATTCAACAGGATTTGTGACCGGCACCGGGGCGTTTGTAGGGGGTCTGTCCGTGGAGAACGGATATGTCTCGCCCGGCCGCGCGGACAGCATGACACCGGATACCGTGACGGTGGACCGCACGCTCACACTGGGGCAGGCGTCCACCTATCTTGTGCGCGTGGGGGATACGGCAGCCAGCACGATCACGGTCAATGGTCAGGCTGTTTTGCAGGGTGGCACGGTTATGGCGATGGCGTCTGCCAACACGCCCGCACCCTCCCTCGGGCAGCACTATACCATCCTGACGGCGACGGATGGGGTGCAGGGCCAGTTTGGTAAGGTTGTCAGCAATCTGAGTGGCGATGCCGCACTTTACCCGTTCCTGACGACCGGTGTTTCTTACCAGCCTGATCTGGTGGCGCTGGAAATTGCCCGCAGCAATACCGCATTTGCGGATGCGGCCCAGACCCGTAATGAACAGAGCGTTGCTACGGCACTGGACGGTCTTGCGCCGACGTCTGATGTTAGCCGTCCAGTGACCTCTCTGGATTTCTCCCGCGCTCGTGGCGCGTTTAATGCGTTGTCCGGTGAGATCCACGCTTCGGCCCGCACCGCGCTGATTCAGGATGCTTATGAGATCCGCGATGTTGTCATTGACCGCATGCGCGCGGCGGACTGCTTGCCGGGTGCGCAGAGCGGCACGGCTAAAACAGCCGTGCATGGCCGAGTGCAGGAAGGGAGCCAGTGCCATGCCGATGCCGGGCAGACATTGTGGATGCAGGCTTATGGAAGCTGGAGCCGGAACGGCCACACAGACAACGCTGCGGGAATGAGCAATTCCACCGGCGGGTTTGTCATGGGGGCGGATACGTCTGTCATTCAGGGCTGGCATGTGGGTGGTCTGGTCGGGTATGGCCACTCTAGTTTCTCCACGTCTGGTCGCGCAGCCTCCGGGCGCAGCGATAACGTCACACTGGGGGGATATGCCAGCACACACTGGAAACGTCTGGGCCTGCGGATGGGGGCGACGTATACGTGGAATATGCTCTCCACACGCCGCACTGTGGCGTTTCCCGGTTTTTATGACCGGCAGAACAGCGATTATAACGGCGGCACAGCGCAGGCCTTTGGTGATCTGGGTTACCGGTTTGATCTGGGGCGTGTGACGGCAGAGCCGTTTGGGGATGTGGCCTACATCAACCAGCAGACCAAATCCTACCGTGAGCATGGTGGAGCCAGCAGCCTGTATGGCCATGGGCAGGATACGGGCGTGACATACGCCACCTTCGGCACACGTCTGGCATCCCGTATGCAGGTTGGCAAAGCCGTGCTGATCCCCGGTATGACGGTTGGTTACCGCCATGCCTTCGGGGCGCTTACGCCCACAACGCGTGAAGCTCTGATTTCTGGCAGTTCTGACTTTGAAGTCGGCGGTGTGCCGCTGGTGCAGGATGCCGCGCTGGTAAAAGTCGGCGTTCAGGCTGAGGTGACGCATCGCCTGCGCGTTGGCATCTCTTATACCGGCCAGTATGGAGTCCATTACTCGGAAAGCGGCCTGAAAGGCTCTGTTTCCTGGATTTTCTAGTTTTCCGCCTGTGCTCAGTAAAAATACAAAAACGGCGATACCCCCGAAGTGCTTCGGGGGTATTTTTTTACTCTGCCATACATCTCAGGTGTTTTGGTGGCGCATAACCTGAAGCGGATGCCGGGATAAAACGTCCGATCGTGCGGAAGATGAAAATCATGTGAGGCGGCATTATGATAAAAAACAGAGTATTTAGAGTGATGTTTCGTTTTATAAGCGCTTGCGCCGCTCTTTTTATTATACTGCTTTCTATTGTTGTCGGTTATTTCTTTATTGTGGTTGCGCCGCGCAATCAGGCGGCTCAGCAGCAGGCGGCCCTCTTTCTTACATTAAAAGGGCCAGCCCGCAGAGTGGCAATTTTTGATGCGGCAACCCGGATTATCGAAGCACAGTATTATGACCACAGCTTTGCCGGGCTAAACTGGCCGTTATTGCGGTCGCAGTCGCGCGTCAGGGCAGAGCAGGCAGAAGACGATTTTCATCTGTAATGGGATGTCTTAGTCCCACTCGCCATGGCATTTCCCGCATCACATATGGGTTTTACAATGCCCCCTCCGGCCCCGGAAGACGTTCGTTCCGGTAAAGATGCCGCTCTTGAGGCCGCTATCCATGCTTTGGGGTTTTAAAAAACGCTTCCTGACCATTAAGGGCCGCATTGGCCGCCGGGAGGCGTTTGCCGGAAAATAGTATATGGCGCAGCGTGTAGAAAAATTGCTGCGCCCTATGCTGTAAAAACTGGTCAGGAAAGCGCCTGCTTTATCTCAGGGCAGAGGAAAGCAGGCCTCTTTTTCAGGCTGCAAAAACTTTGGAAATGGCTTCCTGCGCTTCCGTCTGGATCGCGTGCAGGTGTTCCTCGCTTTTAAAGCTTTCAGCGTAGATTTTGTAAACATCTTCCGTGCCGGAGGGGCGGGCGGCAAACCAGCCGTTTTCCGTCACCACTTTCAGGCCGCCAATCGGGGCATCGTTGCCCGGAGCGCGGGTCAGTTTGCTGATGATCTTGTCACCTGCAAGTGTTTCCAGCGGGAACTGTTCCGGGGAGAGCTTGCTCAGTTTGGCTTTCTGTTCCGCATTGGCGGGCGCATCAATCCGCGCATAGAACGGCGTGCCCAGACGGGCGCTGAGTTCATGATAGTGTATGCTTGGGTTTTTGCCGGTTTTCGCCGTAATTTCAGCCGCCAGCAGGCCCAGAATGATGCCATCCTTATCTGTGGTCCAGACAGTGCCGTCACGCCGCAGGAAGGTGGCTCCGGCACTTTCCTCACCGCCAAAACCCAGTGACCCGTCCATCAGGCCCGGCACAAACCATTTCAGGCCAACCGGCACTTCAACCAGCTTGCGGCCAAGGTCTTTGGCAACCCGGTCAATCAGCCCGCTGCTGACCAGCGTTTTGCCCACACCCAGTTCCGGGCTCCAGTCCGGCCGGTTGCGGAACAGGTAGGAAATGGCAACGGCAAGATAATGGTTGGGGTTCAGAAGGCCGTCCGGTTTGGCTACAATGCCGTGGCGGTCGGCGTCAGTGTCATTCGCGAAGGCAACGTCAAACTGGTCCGCCATGCCAATCAGGCTCTGCATGGCGTAAGGGGAGGAGCAGTCCATCCGGATCTGGCCATCCCAGTCGGCGGTCATGAAGGAGAAGGTCGGATCAACGGCCTCATTCACCACCGTAGCGTTCAGGCCATATTGTTCAATAATGGGTTTCCAGTAACGCACCGCGGCACCGCCGAGCGGGTCGATACCGATTTTAACGCCCGCATCCCGGATGGCCTTCATGTCGATCACAGAGTCCAGATCGGCCACATAGGGGGTGATATAGTCATACCCTTTGATGCAGGCCGCTTTGCGGGCTTCGTCATAGGGCAGGCGCTTTACGTCCTTCAGGCCGTCGGCCAGAAAGCCGTTTGCCATGTCCTGAATGGCTTTTGTAATGGCGGTATCTGCCGGGCCGCCATTGGGCGGGTTATATTTAAAACCACCGTCAGACGGCGGGTTGTGGGAGGGGGTGATCACAACACCATCCGCCAGCCCCGTGGTGCGGCCTTTATTATAGGCCAGAATAGCGTGGGAGATCACGGGCGTGGGCGTAAAGCCCTCATGCTCATCAATCCGCACATCCAGCCCGTGGGCTGCAAAAACTTCAATGGCAGAACGCTGGGCCGGGCCGGACAGAGCGTGGGTGTCCATACCAATAAACAGCGGTCCATCAATGCCTTCTGCTTTGCGGTGGCGGCAGATGGCCTCACAGATTGCCAGAATATGGCCTTCGTTAAAGCTGGTATGAAAGGAAGAGCCGCGATGCCCGGATGTGCCAAAGGAGACGCGCTGCGCGGGGATGGAAACATCAGGCTTGCGGTCGTAATAAGCGGCAATCAGAGCTGGAATATCAGTAAGCCGGGACGGATCAAGTGTCTTGCCAGCTAACGGGCTGAGTGAGGCCATCGCTTCAGAAATCCTTGTCGATCTTGAGGGTATCAACGGTCTGCCAATACGCTTTCTGTCAGGAGGAAACCCTGTGTGTGGAGCGATGTCCAGAGCGGACGGGGTGTTTCAGCAGAATGTAAGACTAAAAAACATGCTGGAATGCATCCTCGTCTGACAAAAAGACTGTCCCGGAGCGCCGGAAGAGCAGAGGAATGGGCCCGATATGCCTTGCTGGCGGGGTGACGGCGGTAAAAAATAGAATGCTGTCTCCTCCGCTCACGGCATTATGTATAAGAAGAAGCGTCTGGTAAGCTGGACGATGCCCTGAGCGATGATAACGGACACATCCCGCATGCCTCTGACGCCCAGCCCCGAAATCGACTCACCATCTGCCCGGATTGAGGACCGAATTGTTTATGCGGCGCTGTGTGGGCGGATTGCCCCCGGAGAGCGGCTGGGCGAGAAAGATCTGGCAGAGATTTTCGGGGTTTCCCGCACACTGGTGCGTGAGGCCATGATGCGCCTGCAGGCACGGGGCATTGTGCAGGTTTCCTCCCGGCGCGGCTGGTTTGTAATTGAACCCACGGAGGAGGAGGCCCGGCATACGCTGGATGCCCGCCGGGCGCTTGAAGTGGGCATGCTGGTCACGCTGGGGAAGGTGGATGCCCCTACCATTCAGGCGCTCCGTGCCCATGTTCAGGCCGAACAGGCCGCTATTGAGAAGAATGACAGGGCAGAGCGGAGCTATTTGCTGGGGCATTTCCATGTCTGTCTGGCGGAAACGTTGGGCAGCCCGGTTCTGGCCGCGCTGTTGCAGGATCTGACAACACGAACGGTGCTGATTGCGGCCCTGTATCAGTCTTCTCATGATGCCTGTGAATCCAGTGCCGAGCATGAACTGATTATTGATGCGCTGGAAGCGGGTGACGTGCCGGAAGCCGCGCGTCTGATGGACACACATTTGCGGCATGTTGAGAACGCGCTGAATGAACGGCACGTCCGCAGCCGGCTGAAAAACCTGAAAGCAGCCCTCAGTCACCCGGACTAAAAAGCGCGATCAGCGCACGCGCATCACGGCAGGGGCCAGAAGGGGGTTGCAAGACCTTTTTCTTGTATGCAAGATTGTATTTGTATTGCAACGACCTGTGGTGACGCAGGCAGGAGCGGCTTTTGATGATGCCTTCAGACTGTTCGGATAGTGCTGGTCTGTCAGCCTCTGTGCCCGGTGGCGTGCGTGCCGTGACGCGCTGTGATGTGCTGGGACAGGCCCCGTTTTCTGAAGAGCCGGACCGGTTGTTTCGTCCGTATCTGAGTGCCGCCTATCGTGCCACCAGTACACAGATTGCAGCATGGATGCAGGCAGCGGGCATGCAGACCCGGATTGATGCGGCCGGGAATCTGATCGGGCGGTATGAAGGTCTGGCGCCTGGCGCTCCGGCCCTGCTGATCGGCTCCCATATTGATAGCGTGCGGGATGCCGGGCGGTATGATGGAATGCTGGGTGTTCTGCTGGGCGTGGAGCTTGTGGCGCATTATGCTGCTCAGGGCAGGCGTTTTCCCTTCGCGCTGGAGGTTATCGGGTTTGGGGATGAGGAAGGGTCGCGCTTTCCGGTCTCCATGCTGACGTCCCGTGCTGTGGCTGGTCTGCTCAGGGAGCCGCCAACTGACATGCAGGATGCGGCAGGTCTGTCCTTGCAGGCCGCACTGTCCGGAGAAGGTCTGGCGCTGGAGCAGATGCCAGACGCGGCGCGCAGACCGGACGAAATCCTTGCTTATCTGGAAGCCCATATTGAGCAGGGTCCGGTGCTGGAAGCCGAAAACCTCGCTGTGGGCGTGGTGACGGCCATTGCCGCGCAGTATCGTTTCCGGGTGCATCTTCAGGGTGTGGCGGGCCATGCAGGCACCATGCCCATGACCCTGCGGCAGGATGCGCTGGCGGCAGCGGCTGAGGCTATTCTGGCGATTGAGACAATTGCGCAGTCCGGCCCGCCTGATCTGGTGGCAACGGTTGGTCAGCTTACGGTGGCTCCCGGTGTGCCCAATGTGGTGCCGGGCTCTGTTGTGTTCAGCATTGATGTGCGGGCGGGAGAGGCCGCCGTGCGCAATGCCGCAGCAGAAGAGATCCGTAAAGCACTGGAAGCGCTGGCAGCGCGGCGCAAAGTGACGCTGGATATGAGCTTACAGCAGGATCTGCCCGCTACGCCGTGTGATGCCGCTCTGACGGACCTGCTGGGTGAAGCCGCACGGACTGTAACCGGCGCGGAACCCCGCAGAATGGTGAGCGGAGCCGGGCATGATGCGATGGTGATTGCAGCACTGGCGCCGGTCTGCATGCTGTTTATCCGCTGTGAAGGCGGCATCAGCCACAACCCGGCAGAGGCTGTGGACCCGGCTGATGTTGATCAGGCCTTTCAGGTCATGACCCGCTTTATTGAAGATTTTGCCGGACGCCGTCCGTAAAGCAAGCAACGAAAGGCCTGTTGAATGGCAAACGATTTTTTTGGTCAGATTGACCCGCCGCAGCGGCTGCTGATGGGGCCTGGGCCGGTTAATGTGCATCCGCGCGTCCTGCGCGCCATGGCAGCGGACATGCTCGGGCAGTTTGACCCGGAAATGACAACCTACATGAATGAAACCATGGTGCTATATCGTCAGGTTTTCATGACGCAGAACCGCTGGACCTTTCTGGTGGACGGCACGGCGCGGGCAGGGATTGAGGCCGCTCTGGTTTCTCTTGTGGAGCCGGGGAGCAAAATTCTTATTGTGCGCGCCGGGCGGTTTGGTCTGCTGCTGTCTGAAATTGCTGAACGGATTGGCGCGGAAATCTGCACGCTGGATCTGCCCTGGGGAGAGGTCGCAACACTTGAGCAGATTGAAGACGCTCTGATTGCGCATCGTCCGCAGGTGTTTGCCTGTATCCATGGTGACACCTCCACCACCATGGCGCAGCCGCTTGACGGTGTTGGTGCGCTGTGCCGCAAATATGATGTGCTGTCTTACGTAGATGCCACGGCAACACTTGGCGGGATGCCGGTTGCCACAGATGCGTGGGGCGTGGACGTTATTACCGGGGGCTTGCAGAAATGTATGGGGGGGCCTCCGGGTTCCGCCCCCATTACCATTTCTGACCGTGCGGCAGAGCATATCATGGCGCGCCGCCATGTGGAGGCCGGGATCAGGAGCGGGGATATGGCTGATGGCAGTCGCGCCCGTATTCCATCCAACTATTTCGATCTGGCGATGGTGATGGATTACTGGTCTGAAAAACGGCTGAACCACCATACGGAAGCTACCACCATGCTCTATGGCGCGCGGGAAGCTGCGCGGGTGATGCTGGAAGAAGGGCTGGACGCCCGCTTTGCCCGGCACAAGGCCGCGGGGGCGGCGATGGTCGCCGGTCTGCGGGCCATGGGGCTGAAAGTGTTCGGGCAGGATGCGTACCGCATGACGAACGTTACCGGCGTGTGGATCCCCGAAGGTGTAGAGGGTGAGCCTGTGCGCCAGCAGATGCGGGATGATTTCGGGATTGAAATTGGCACGGCCTTTGGCCCGCTGGCCGGGAAAATCTGGCGTATTGGTGCGATGGGCTATAACGCCAAAAAGCATAATGTGTTGCTGACACTGGGGGCTTTGGAAACCTGTCTGGCCACACATGGGTATGCCGTAAAGCGGGGTGCCGGGGTGGATGCCGCACTTGCAACCTGCCGGACCTGAGACACAGAGAAAAATATAATAACGGGAGGGTGATATGCGCGAACAGGATAAAACACTCACCAGACTGGAGGCGACGGCTGAGTCTCTTGGGCTGGCCATCCCGGATGACTGTCTGCCGGGCGTTCTTGCCAACACGCAGCTCTTGCAGGGCTATGTGGATCTGATTTGCGGTATGAGCCTGCCTGATACCTGTCTGCCTGCTTATGAGTATCAGCCCTGATGAGCGCGATAACTGACCATGCACACCGCATCCGCACAGGGGCGGTGTCGGCTGTCCACACTGTTCAGCAGACGCTTGAGGCGTTCCGTCAGCGTGACGCGGCATATCATACCGCTACCCGGTTGCTGGATGAGCGTGCCCTGAAAGCTGCGGCTGACATTGATGCACGTATTGCGCGCGGGGAGCCGGTCGGGCCGCTGGCGGGTGTGCCATTTGGCGTGAAGGATCTGTTTGATCTGGCTGGTCTGGTGACAACTGCCGGGTCAGTTGTTTTGAAAGATCAGCCTCCAGCCAGGCAGGATGCGGAGGTGGTGCGCCGCCTGTGCGCCGCAGGGGCTATTCCCGTGGCGACCCTCAATATGGATGAGTTTGCGTACGGGTTCGCGACGGAAAACGCGCATTACGGCACAACAAAAAACCCGCATGATACGGCCTGTCTGGCCGGTGGCTCTTCCGGTGGCTCCGCTGCGGCCGTAGCGGCTGGATTGCTGCCGCTCACGCTTGGGTCTGATACCAACGGGTCCATCCGTGTTCCGGCTTCTTTATGCGGTGTCTGGGGGCTGAGGCCAACGCAGGGCGTGCTGCCTCTGGACGGGGTTTACCCGTTTGCCGCAAGTCTGGATGTGGTGGGGCCATTTACGCGCACCAGCGCAGATCTCGCCTGCGCGTTTGAAGCCCTGAGTGGTGAAAATAGCTCAATTGTTCAGGATGTTTCCGGCCTGAAAATCGGGCGTCTGGACGGCTGGTTTGCACAGGATCTGGACCCGGAGCTCGTGGCCGGGGTTAACCGGCTTCTGGCTGCATGCGCAGATGTGCGCAGCGTAACTCTGCCGGACGTCGCGCGGGCGCGGGCAGCGTCTTTTGTGATCACCGCAGCAGAGGGCGGCGCGCTGCATTCTGGCCGGTTGCGGACGCAGCCCATGGCGTATGACCCGGCAACGCGGGACAGGCTGATTGCTGGCGCTCTTCTGCCTTCCCTGCCAGTCATACAGGCGCAGAGGCTGCGTGCATGGTTCCGGGATGTGCTGCACGAGACCTTCCGGGACGTTGATATTCTGGTAGCCCCGGCCACGCCCGGCGTGGCGCCCCGGCTGGATCAGCCGACCATTACTCTGGGCGGCAGGCAGGTGTCTGCACGGGCTAATCTGGGCCTGTTTACCCAGCCTCTCAGTCTGGCGGGGATGCCGGTTGTGGCCGCACCACTGGCTCCCGCACCGGGAAAACCTGTGGGGCTGCCGCTTGGTGTGCAACTGATTGCCGCACCGGGGCGGGAAGCAACATTGCTGGCATTTGCGCAGACAATGGAAAAAGCCGGTCTTCTGGGGTTTCCTTCCGCCAGTGCAGACGCAAGCAAACAGGCCTGACATCCATGCTGCACACGCCGCGCTCTACTCGCGGGATGGTAACGTCCCCGCATCATCTGGCCAGTCAGGCTGGGCTGGATGTTCTCAAAGAGGGCGGAACGGCGCTGGATGCCGTGATTGCCACGGCTGCGGCGCTGGCCGTGGTCTATCCGCACATGACCTCCATTGGCGGGGATGCGTTCTGGCTGATCCAGTGGCCAGACGGACGGGTAGATACCATTGATGCCTGCGGCGCTGCGGCAGGCAGAGCCGATCTCGCATTTTACCGCAATACCGGGCACGCAACCATTCCCTGGCGCGGCGGGGCTGCGGCCAATACGGTTGCCGGAACAGTGTCTGGCTGGGGTGAGGCGCACCGGCTTTCCGGGGCCTATCACAGGCAACAGCAGACGCAGGCGCTGCCGCTGGAGCGGCTTTTGCGGGATGCAATCTGGTATGCGGAGCAGGGTGTGCCGGTTACGGCGGGCGGGGCTGAGGTTGCCGCGCAGAAAAGTGCTGAACTGTGTGCAGTGTCGGGATATGCGGCGGTTTTTGAACCAGAAGGCCGCCCGTTACAGACTGGCGATATTCTAAAAAACCCCGCACTGGGAAAAACCTTGCGCAAACTGGCTGCTGAGGGTGTGGCCAGTTTTTATACCGGGTCTCTGGCGCAGAGTGTGGCGGCGGATCTGGCGCGAGCGGGTAGCCCTCTCTCTGCTGAGGATCTGGCCGCTCATGCGGCAAGCCTTCGTGCCCCGTTGTCTGTCGGGGTGAGCGGCGCAATGCTGTATAATATGGCCCCGCCAACGCAGGGTGTTGCATCTCTTCTCATTCTCGCCGTGTTTGACCGGCTCAAGGCGGAGGCTCCGGAAAGCTTTGCCTACTGGCACGGGCTTGTTGAAGCGACGAAGCAGGCTTTCCGGTATCGGGACACCCATGTGGGAGACCCGATTTATATGACGGTTGAAGCCCAGCACACGCTGAATGATTCTGCCGAGCTGGACCAGATGGCCGCAGCAATTGATCCGCGGAAAGCGGCCCCGTGGCCTTATCCCTCACAGGCCGGGGATACGGTCTGGATGGGGGCTATTGATGCGGATGGTGTGGCTGTCAGCATGATCCAGAGTACCTATTTTGAATTTGGATCAGGCGTTGTGCTGCCCCAGACCGGAATTGTCTGGCAAAATCGGGGTTCCAGCTTCCGGCTGGCAGAGGAGGGGTGGAATGTGCTCCGCCCCGGCCGCAAGCCGTTCCACACGCTGAACCCTGCGGCGGCCCGGTTTGAGGACGGTCGGGTGATGGTTTATGGCACCATGGGGGGCGAGGGCCAGCCGCAGACGCAGGCGGCGGTTTTCACCCGCTATGCACAATATGACATGGGCTTGCAGCAGGCAGTTACCGCCCCGCGCTGGCTACTGGGGCGCACATGGGGGGATGAAAGCGTAACCCTGAAATATGAGGACAGGTTTGCGCCGGACCTCGTGGCGCAGATGGCCGCGGCAGGGCACAAGATGGAACGTGTTGCGCCCTTTACCTCTCTGATGGGGCACGCAGGCGCACTTGTCCGTCACCCTGACGGGATGTTGGAAGGTGCTACGGACCCCCGGAGTGACGGGGGTGTTGCCGCATGGTAGCGCAGGGTTAAGAGCGTTATGAGGCGGTGTCCTGCCGGATATGGACAGGCCGCCCATCTACCCATGTGGCTTTGACGCAGCGGTCATCCCCCAGCGTCATCAGAACAAAGAGCAGATCCGCGATGCTGGTGCATTCGCCGCTGCGCAGAGCCAGCAGGGGTGTAGCCGCCGGGTCCAGCACGCACAGATCCGCCTCCATGCCCGGCGCAATGGTCCCGATTTTACGGTCCAGATGCAGGGACTGTGCGGCCCCGGCCGTAGCCAGCCAGAACGCCTGAATGGCGTGCAGGCGCTGCTTGCCGGCCATCAGCGAGACCTTGTACGCTTCTCCCATCGTGCTGAGCAGAGAAAAGCTTGTGCCCGCTCCGATATCCGTACCCAGACCAACATGGACCGGACGGCGCGGGTCCAGCGCATCAAACAGCCGGAAGGCGCCGCTCCCTAAAAACAGGTTGGACGTCGGGCAATGGGCCAGTGTGCAGCGTGTGTCATGGCAGTGCTGGAAATCATGCTCGTGCATATGGATGGCATGGCCAAAAATGGCGCGCGGGCCTGCCAGACCCGCTTTGTCATACACATCCAGATAGGATGTTCGGTCCGGGAACAGCGTTTTGACAAACGCAATCTCATCATCGTTTTCAGCAAGATGCGTCTGCATGAACAGATCATCCCGGCTCCGGAAGAGAGCCCCGGCACATTCCAGTTGTTCCGGTGTGCTGGTGATCGCGAAGCGTGGCGTAATGGCGTAAAGCTGCCGCCCTTTGCCGTGCCATGCCTCAATCAGTTTCTGGGACTCATCAAAGCCCTGTCTGGCGGTATCCCTGAGGTTATCCGGCGCATTGCGGTCCATCAGGACTTTGCCTGCAATCATCCGGGTGCCAAGATTCTCTGATTCCTGAAAAAAGGCTGTCACGGATTCAGGATGTACTGTGCAGTATACAGCCGCTGTTGTCGTCCCGTTACGCAGCAGTTCCTGCAAAAAGGCGCGGGCGACGGTCTGCGCGACCTCCGGGCTGGAGAATTTTGCCTCGGTGGGAAATACATATTGTTGCAGCCATTCCAGCAACTGCTCACCCCATGAGGCTATAACGGGGAGCTGGGGGTAATGGACGTGTGTATCAATAAACCCCGCGCTGATCAGGCTGTTTGGATAGTGTGTAACCTGCATCCCGTCAGGCACCTGTGTCCGCAGCGCATCATAAGCGCCGCACAGGCTAATCTTCCCGTTTTCAATCAGGATCAGCCCGTCTTCTTCAACATGCAAAGCCTCTTCCGGCGGCATGGTGAAGGGATTGCCTTTGAACGTGACATAACGCCCTCTCAGAGCAGCGGTGCGGGACGGGGAGGGCATGGAACCTCGCAGACAGGGGCCGGAGTTAAAGCTGATCGGCAAAAAACTGTTCAATTTCAGAAATAATCAGTCTTGCTGCCATGGAAAGCTGGCGTGACCTGTCAACACACAGCGCCAGCGTAACCGGAGAAAGTTTTTTATGCAGGATGGGGGTGAACGCAAGCTGATTTTTCTGCACTTCATCATACACATCCAGATAGGAGAGAACGCCGATGCCCACTCCGGCACTGACGAGCGATTTGATCATCTGAATATTGTCAGCCCGGCCTACCGCCTGAATTTTCAGGCCGGTTTCTGCTTCCAGCAGTTCGAGCGGCCGCCATAACGCCAGCGGGGGTGCGGGAATGACAACCGGATATTCCGCGCACAGGCTGAACGGGGCGGATTCCAGCGCGCCGACGGGGTGGTCAGGCGGGGTGATAAAGCCAAGCGGAATTTCCTTATGGGCCCGCACAAACAGTTCCCGCATGTGGCCGGGGTTGAACATAAGGGCAAAATCGGCCTGACCATCTACCAGAATTTCCCCCATATCCTTGCTGGCACGCACATGCACGTTCACGACAATACCGGGATGTGTTTTCCGCAGGCGGCCCAGCACGGCGGGCAGGAAGCCCTTTGTCAGCGCATCAGGGATCAGAATATCCGCCGAGCCCTGCCGCAGGCCTTTCAGGTTATCAATCTGCGTGGTGAGCGCGCGGAGGTCCCGCGTCCAGCGGATACCCGAAGAGAGCAGGAGTTCACCCGCCGTGGTCAATCGCAACCCGGTTGGCAGGCGCTCGAAGAGCTGGGTGCCGAGCAGTTTTTCGCCTTGCAGGATCTGCCGGTCGATCGCCGAGGCCGCGATATTCAGCTCATCAGACGCTTTGCGGATTGAGCCCTGCTGCGCCACAGCAATGAAGTAGCGAAGGAAGCGAGAAAAAACCGGCATGTGAGGTGATCTCATTTTGCGAACGGATTAGACTGATTTAAGTCATATACAAGAATGGTCCGGGTGTGAAATTGTTTCAGATGGCGATAGGCCGGGATAAAGATAAGGTTAGACGTGCAGATGGAACAGGTTTCTTCCACCACAGGGCTGGACCAGCTTGAACAGCGTGTTCGGGATGATCTGGCTAAAATCCGCTACGCAACGGGTGACTGGTGCGTGCCTCTGGAGCGGGATGGAAAGCGTGTTCTGGATGTCGCCATTATCGGCGGCGGGCAGGGGGGGCTTGCAACGGCGTTCGCGCTCCGTCGGCGTGGCCTGAGCAACGCTTGTATTTTTGATCAGGCCGCCCGTGGCGGGGAAGGCCCGTGGGTCACCTTCGCCCGGATGATCACCCTGCGCACGCCCAAGCACGTCACCGGGCCTGATCTGGGCATCCCGAGCCTGACGCCGCAATCCTGGTTTGAAGCACGTTATGGTGTGGAAGCGTGGAAGGCGCTGGATAAAATTTCCCGGCAGGACTGGCAGGCCTATCTGGACTGGCTACGCGATGTGCTGGCCCTGCCTGTACAGAATGACCGTAAACTGGTTGATATTGACTGGCAGGATGGTCTTCTGCGCCTTACGTTCCAGCAGGCCAGTGGTGCGCAGTCTCATGTCTGGGCGCGTAAAATGGTTCTGGCCACCGGGATTGAAGGGGGCGGGGCCTGGCACGTGCCGGACTTTATCAAACAGGCACTTCCCGCCTCGCGCTATGCGCACACCAGCCAGCAGATTGATTTTGCCGCACTGAAAGGCAAGCGGATTGGTGTGCTGGGTGCCGGGGCTTCGGCGTTTGATAACGCCGCGACGGCGCTGGAACTGGGGGCAGGGCGTGTCGATCTGTGCTTGCGTCGGCAGAAAATTCCGAGTGTGAACCCGTATCGCTGGATGGAGAATGCGGGATTCCTCGGATATTTTGCCGATCTGCCTGATCAGGTGCGCTGGCGCTTTATGCACCGCATTTATGACCTCAATCAGCCGCCGCCGCAGGATACGTTCTGGCGTTGCCGCAAGCATGAGAATTTTGCGTTCCACACGGGCGCGCCCTGGCTTGCAGTGAAAGAAACACCGGAGGGCGTTGTCGTCACGACGCCACAGGGCGAAATGACGTTTGATTTCCTGATTATTGGCACCGGGTTTGTGATTGACCTCACCCGCCGCCCGGAAATGCACCGTTTTGCCCGGAACGTCACGCTCTGGCGGGACCGCTTTACGGCCCCTGCGGGCGAGGAGAGCGAGGTTCTGGCCAGCCACCCTTATCTGAGCGGCAACTTCCAGTTCCAGCCTCTGAATGCGGCGGACCCGATGGCGCCAATGCTCAAGGCCATTCATAACTTCACGTTTGCCGCGATGCCCAGCATGGGGCTTTCAGGAGCGTCCATCAGCGGGATGCGTTTTGGGGTGGAGCGGCTGGTGCAGGCCATCGGGCGTGAACTGTTTGTGCAGGATGGCGAGAGGCATCTGCAAAGCCTGCTGGATTACGATACGGACGAACTCGTCAGCCTTGCCCCACCTGTGTAAGAGACGTCCCCGAAGCAAGAATACGTGCAAGACACACGACCATCAGGCACAGCCGGAGAGAGTATGACTGATTATCCGCGGGATATGACAGGATATGGCCCGACACCGCCCGACCCTCAGTGGCCGGGCGGGGCACGCATTGCCGTGCAGTTTGTCATTAATTACGAGGAAGGGGCTGAGAACTGCGTCCTGCACGGGGATAAGGGGTCAGAGGCTTTCCTGTCAGAAATGGTGGGCACCCGCTCCATTCCGGATGCCCGGTCGATGCAGATGGAAAGCCTGTATGAATATGGCAGCCGCGCCGGGTTCTGGCGGCTGTATCGGCTGTTCCAGTCTGCCGGGATGCGCCCGACAGTGTTTGGTGTGGCTCTGGCAATGGCGCGCAACCCGGAAGCGGTTGCGGCCATGAAGGACGGGAACTGGGAAATCGCCACGCATGGCCTGCGCTGGATTGATTATCAGGATATCCCGGAAGAGGTGGAACGCGCGCATATCCGCGAGGCCATTGCGCTGCATACGCAGATTACCGGCTCCCGCCCCCTCGGCTGGTATCAGGGCCGGACAAGCCCCAACACCGCGCGTCTGGTCGTGGAAGAAGGCGGCTTTGTGTATGACGCGGACTCATACGCGGATGATCTGCCTTATTATGACCGGCGATACGGACGCTCTCAACTGATCGTGCCTTACACGCTGGACGTGAATGACATGAAGTTCGCGGCGCTGAATGGCTTTACGGAGGGCGAACAGTTCTTCCGGTACCTGCGGGACACGTTTGATATGCTGTACCGGGAAGGAGGCCGGATGATGTCCATTGGCCTGCATTGCAGGCTTGCCGGAAAACCGGCCCGTGCGCTGGCGGTGGCGCGTTTTCTGGAGCATGTGCAGGCGCATGAGAAAGTCTGGGTCGCGACCCGGCTTGAGATCGCGCAGCACTGGCTTGCGGTGCATCCGGCATGACCCTTGATGATGTGAATACCCTGCCGCCAGATGCCTTAGTGGTAGAATTTGGCGGTTTGTATGAACACTCTCCCTGGGTTGCGGAAGGGGCTGCGCAGCAGCGCCCCTTTGCCAGCAGGGAGGCGATGCTGAAGGCTTTTTCTGACGTGGTGCATCAGGCCGGGCATGACCGCCAGATTGCACTGGTCAGGGCGCATCCAGAGCTTGGGCATCGTGCGGGAATTGACCCGGCTTTGACTGAGGCCTCCGCACAGGAGCAGGGAAGCGCCGGGCTCGACCGGCTGAGCCCTGCCGAATATGAGCATTTCCAGAGCCTGAACACCGCATACCGGGACAAGTTTGGCATGCCGTTTGTCATCTGCGTCCGTAAGGCCGGAAAAGCGGTCATTCTGAATGCCATGGCGGAGCGTCTGCTCAGCACGCCGGAGGCCGAACTGGCAGAGGCGCTCAGGCAGATTGATGCTATTGCCTCTTTACGCTTGCAGGATAAAGTGACCGCATGAGTTCTCTATCAACACATGTTCTGGATACGGTGTCTGGCCGTCCTGCCGCCGGGGTGCGGTTGCGTCTGTTTTCAGGTGCTGCCGTCCTGTTTGACGGCGTGACGGATGCTGATGGACGTTGCCCTGCCTTACGCGCGTTGACGCTTGAAGGCGGGCAATACCGGCTGGAATTTGAAATTGCCGCTTATTTCCGCGCACAGGGGCATAAACTGGCGGACCCGCCATTTCTGGATGTTGTCCCCCTTGTGTTCGGGCTGAGTGCGGAAGGGCATGCGCATGTGCCGCTGCTTGCCGCCCCATACGGATATTCCACTTATCGAGGGAGTTGAGTGCGTGACCCTCGACAAACGTAAAACGACAGAAACCGTCCATCCGGTTGATCAGGTTCTCCCGTTGTGGGAGCTGGCAATTTACGGCTTCCAGCATGTTCTGACATTCTATGCGGCAGCGGTCATTGTTCCCATTCTGCTGGCCAGCGCGCTTGGCCTTTCGCACGACATGCTGGAACATCTGATTGAAGCTGACCTGTTTACCTGCGGGATTGCCTCCTTCATTCAGGCCGTCGGCATTAGCAAGATCGGGGTGAGGCTGCCGCTCCTGCAAGGGGTGACCTTTGTGGCGGTGATGCCCATGATCGCGATTGGCGTGTCGGCTGGCGGCGGTGTGGAGGGGCTGCATCAGATTTTTGGCGCGGTGATTGTTGCCGGACTGTTTTCTTACGTTGTAGCCCCGTATTTTTCCCGCCTTATCCGGTTTTTTCCACCTGTTGTGACAGGGTCCGTCATTCTGGTAATCGGACTGGCGCTGCTGCCGGTTGCCGCGAATGATATTGTGTCCGGCCATGGCACCAACGTCATGCAAAATCCCGTGGAATTGCGGAACGTGGCCTATGGTCTGGGCACATTGTTCTGCATTCTGGCGATCCAGAAATTCTTTCGCGGGTTTATTGGCACGATTGCCGTGCTGATCGGCCTCGTCCTGATGACGCTGGTGGCCTGGGCACTAGGAGACGCGCATTTTGGGGATGTTGGCGCCGCGCCGTTACTGACAATTTCCCGGCCGTTTTTCTTTGGGATGCCGACCTTCCACGTTGTACCCATTCTGTCGCTGATTATCGTCATGATTATTTCTATGCTGGAAACGACGGGCGACGTGTTTGCAACGGGGGCTATCGTTAAAAAGCCGATTACCTCGGATGATATCGCCTCCGCCATCCGCGCGGACGGGCTTGCGACGTTTATCGGTGGTGTTTTTAATTCTTTTCCCTACACCTGCTTTGCAGAAAATGTCGGGCTGGTCCGGCTCACGCAGGTTAAAAGCCGGTGGGTTGTGGCGTCTGCTGCTGTGATCATGATGGTGCTGGGCTGTATCCCCAAACTGGCCGCCATTATGGCGAGTGTCCCGCTGCCTGTTCTGGGTGGGGCGGCTCTGGCCATGTTTGCGGCGGTTGCCGTGGTCGGTATCCAGACGCTCGCACAGGTGGATTTTGAAGATCAGAACAATATGATCATTGTCGGGACCAGCATCGGTCTGGGTATGCTGGCAACAGCTCAGCCGCATATTGCAGATAACTTCCCCAGCTGGGCGCAGATCATTTTTGGCAGCGGGATTACGCTCGGTTCCATGGCGGCGATGGGCCTGCATCTGGTGTTCAACCACTTCATGCCCGCCAACAAGCATGGTGTGGTCATTGGGGATCAGTCCTCTAAAATCTCTTCAGACGAGACTGCTCAGACGGTCCTGACCGATAAAGGGCGCGTGCAGGAAGGGTAAGCGCGCCTGTGCTTCAGGGCGGGGTTGCCCCGCTCTGCTCCGCCAGTGCGTTGAAGCTTTCTGTAATCAGATCCAGCGTGGTCTGGGCGGCGGCACTCAGTCGCCGTTGCGTATTATAGAACAGGGAGAAGCCGAGAGGCCGGATACCGGACTCTGTTATGGGCACAAAGCAGAGTTCCCCGGCTTTGACCTCATTCATCACATCCATCCGGGTCAGCATGCCAACGCCTAATCCGCTACGGATCAGCGCCTTGATGCTGGCAATGCGGTTGCTGGTAAAGGTGGAGTTCAGGCTCACACTGTGCTGAGCCAGCCCGTCCTGAATGGCCGCACCCACGGCCAGCGTGCTATCCGGCAAAATCAGCTTGCTGCCGGTGGCATGGTTTAGGCGGGCATCTTCCCGTTGGGCGAGCGGATGGTCGGGCCGGACAACAAACCCGATGGCAGCCTGAAGTGTGCTGACAATGCGGACCTGCCGTGAAGATTTCCCTGCGAGGGAAATCCCGAAATCAACATCATTCCGGCTGACGGCCTGCCAGATGGCTTTAAAATCCAGCGTCTGAAGTCTGAACTCCACGCGGGGGTGCCGCTTGGTTACGTCAGAGAGGATGTCGGGGATTAGCCTGTCACTCACGGCTTCAATCGCGGCAATTTCAACCACGCCGCCATGCAGGCCTGAAAGCCCGTGCAGCCGGAACTGAAACTGCTCAAAATCCCGCTTGCCGGAAATAATGGCTGCCAGCAGCAATTCCCCGGCAGTCGTCAGGCTGAGGCCGGAACTGTGCCGGTGGAAGAGCGGGGTTTGCATGTCTTCTTCCACAGCCAGAATTTGCCGGTTTACTGCGGAGGGAGACACATTGAGGGCAGAGGCCGCCTGCCGGATGGAGCCTGTCTGTGCGACCATCTCAAAATAGATGGAAAACCGCGAGAGTGTAAAAATGCGACCGGGGTTTCGCACGGTGTATCTCCAGACAATGCAGCGGGCGGCGGTATCAAAAATCCTGCTGTAAGACTGTTGGCGGGGTGTCGATAAAAACGCAACAGGGCGTCGCATTCTTTGTGGTGGACGAATACTGAAAATGAGATGATTCTGAAACGATATACAGTATGACGAAGGCGAAGGGGCCGCCCCTCAGACCGTCAGCGTTACGCCCGGCGCAAGAGGCCCCGGTTACCCGACATGATAAGGCTTTTGTGGTGCTGAAAGCCGGAAAAAATGTTCCAGTAGGAGAGCGCAGTTTATGCGGCAGTCTATCCGGTTTTATCTTGGAAATGTGCGTCACGAGATCCCGGCGTTCAGCCCGACGCGGACCGTGCTGGACTGGCTGCGTGAAGACAAGCGGCGCACTGGCACCAAGGAAGGCTGCAATGAGGGCGATTGCGGGGCCTGTACGGTTCTGGTGGTGCGGCTGGAAGGGGATAAACTCGTCTGGCGGGCCGTCAATGCCTGTATCCAGTTTTTGTGGATGCTGGATGGAGCGCAGCTTTTCACGGTGGAAGACCTGCGGAGCCCGGAAGGCGCGCTGCATCCGGTGCAGCAGGCTATGGTGGAACTGCACGGCGCACAGTGCGGGTTCTGCACACCGGGTTTTGTCATGTCGATGGTTGCTTATTGCAAGACGCCGGGTGCTTCGATGGAAGAAGACGCCATTAACACGGCACTTGCTGGCAATCTGTGCCGCTGCACCGGCTATGCGCCCATCGTGCGGGCTATGAAGCAAGCCCTCAGTCTGCCGGGGGATGTGCTGGATACGCAGACAGAAGCCATCAAAACGCGGCTAAAGGCTCTGGCTGACGGGCAGACCGTGGAGATCAGCGGACCGCAAGGACGGCTCACGCTGCCCGGCAATGCGGATGCGCTGGCTGCGGCCTATCAGGCAGACCCACAAGCAACATTAGTGGCGGGCGCGACGGATGTTGGATTATGGGTCACCAAGGGGCTGCGCACCCTGCCACATGTGATCAGCGTCGGGCTGGTGCCGGATTTGCGAACGATTGAACACACGCCAGACGGGCTGAGGATCGGTGCTGCCGTAACCTATACGCAGGCGAAGGAAGCCATTGCCGCCATGCTGCCAGATGCGGGGGAGGTTATCCGGCGCATTGGCTCCACTCAGGTGCGGAATGCTGGCACGGTCTGCGGAAATATCGGCAATGGCTCCCCTATTGGAGACGGGCCTCCCGTGCTGATTGCCGCCGGAGCCGTGCTGAAACTGCGGTGCGGAGAGGCGCATCGTAGCCTGCCGCTGGAAGAGTATTTTCTGGCCTATGGCAAACAGGACCGGAAGCCGGGCGAGTTTATTGAGGCTGTTGTAATCTCTCAGCCCCAGCCCGGCACGGTTTTCCGGGCTTATAAGATTTCCAAACGGTTTGATCAGGATATTTCCGCCGTTCTTGGGGCGTTTGCTCTGACCTTTGGCAAAGATGGGCGGATTGTGTCGGCCCGTATCGCTTTCGGCGGGATGGCCGCTACACCCAAACGGGCCGCCGTGACGGAAGCCGCCTTGCAGGGGCAGTTCTGGACAGAGGCTACGCTCAGGGCCGCGCAGGACGCGATGAAGGCAGATTTTGAACCAATTTCCGATATGCGCTCCAGCGCATGGTATCGCCAGACGGTTGCAGGGAATTTGCTGACACGCCTGTTTGCGGAAACCGCGCCGGACTATGCAGGCGCAGAAACCCGGCTGGCCGGGTGGAAGGAGCAGGCCTATGTCTGAAGCTCTTAAACTTGAGCCGATGCTGGTCGCACCCATCGTTCCCGGTGGTGCGTCCACAAGTTTGCGGCATGAAAGTGCCCGGATGCATGTGTCCGGGAGTGCGGCCTATATTGATGATCTGCCAGAGCCGCAGGGGCTGCTGCATGTTGTGCCGGGTCTGAGCACAAAAGCGCATGCGCGGATTGTCTCGATGGATCTTGAGGCCGTGCGGGCTGTGCCCGGTGTGGTCTGTGTGCTGACGGCGGCGGATATCCCCGGAGAAAATCAGATCAGCGCCGTGGGGAAAGGTGATGAGCCTCTGCTGGCCGAAGAAGAAGTCTGTTTTTACGGCCAGCCTGTTTTTGTTGTGGTGGCGGAAAGTCGGGGTGTCGCGCGGCGGGCTGTTAAACTGGCAAAAATTGAGTATGAAGACCGTCCCGCCGTGCTGAATATCGCGCAGGCGCGCGAGGCAGGGGGTGAACTGGTCTGGCGCCCGCTGGTGATGAGCCGCGGGGATGTGGAGGCTGGCCTGGCGGCGGCTCCCCGGAGGCTTTCCGGGCAGGTGACCATTGGCGGGCAGGAGCATTTCTATCTGGAAGGGCAGGCAGCACTTGCTCAGCCGGGTGAAGAAGGGGAGATGCGCGTCTGGTCTTCCACCCAGCACCCTACGGAAACACAGCATATGGTGGCGCATTGCCTGCATGTGCCCAGTAATCTGGTCACGGTAGAAGTGCGCCGCATGGGCGGGGCGTTTGGCGGCAAGGAATCTCAGGCCAATACGCCCGCCTGTCTGGCGGCCATTGCGGCTCATGCGACTGGCCGTGCCGCCAAAATGCGGCTCGACCGTGATGATGATATGATGATGACTGGCAAACGCCATGATTTCGTGATTGATTACGATGTCGGGTTTGATGATGAGGGCAACATCCTTGCGGTCGATATGGTGCTGGCGGCGCGGTGTGGCTGGGCGGCGGACCTTTCCGGCCCGGTGGTGGACCGTGCCCTGTTTCATGCCGATAACGCCTATTTCTACCCGGATGTGCGCTTCCGCTCGGAACCGCTGAAAACCAACACGCAGTCCAACACGGCCTATCGCGGCTTTGGCGGCCCGCAGGGTATTGTGGCGGCGGAGCGGGTGATTGAGGAAATTGCGATCGCAACCGGGCTGGACCCGCTGGATGTGCGGGTGCGCAATGTCTACGGCACGGGCACACGTAACATCACGCCGTATCATATGACGGTGGAAGATTCGATTGCTGCTGAGGTCATGACACAGCTTGCAGAGCGTTGTGATTACCGTGAGCGTCGTCAGGCCTTGCGGGAGGCCAATAAGAGCAGCCCCTTTATCAAACGCGGCATTGCGCTGACGCCCGTTAAGTTTGGTATTTCCTTCACTGCAACCCATTACAATCAGGCTGGTGCGCTGGTGCATGTCTATACGGATGGGTCCGTGCAGGTGAATCATGGCGGCACGGAAATGGGGCAGGGCCTGCACACAAAAATGGTGCAGATTGCCATGCGGGAATTCGGTCTGACGGAAGACCGGGTGCGGATAACGGCAACGACAACAGGCAAGGTGCCCAATACCTCTGCCACAGCCGCCTCAAGCGGCGCGGATCTGAACGGGATGGCCGTGCTGGATGCGGTGCAGAAAATCAAGGCGCGGCTGGTCAGTTTTGCCGCTGAACACTGGAGTGTTGCGGAAGAAAACGTGCGGTTTCTGCCTGAGGGCGTGCGGGTTGGTGAGGAGGTTATTCCTTTCCCCGAACTGACAAAGGCCGCGTATTTTGCGCGCGTTTCCCTCTCGGCGAACGGGTTTTACAAAACACCCAAAATCTCATGGAACGCCGCTACAGGGCGCGGGCGGCCTTTTTACTATTTTGCGTACGGTGCGGCCTGTGCCGAGGTTGCTGTTGATTTGCTGACTGGTGAAAACCGGATTGAGCGCGTCGATATCCTGCATGACGCCGGACAGTCTCTGAACCCGGCGATCGATATCGGGCAGATTGAAGGCGGGTTTGTGCAGGGTGCGGGCTGGCTGACAATGGAAGAGCTGGTGTGGGATGAGTCGGGGCGGCTGCGGACGCATGCCCCAAGCACGTATAAAATCCCCGCCTGTTCTGACCGGCCCCGTATTTTCAATGTGGCCCTGCTGGAAAATTCCCCTAATCAGGAAGCAACGATTTTTCGCTCTAAAGCCGTGGGGGAGCCTCCTTTTGTGCATGGTGTTGTGGTGTTGCAGGCGATGTCTGACGCGCTGGCCAGCCTGGATGCTTACAAAACCTGCCCCCAGCTTGATGCGCCCGCCACACCGGAACAGATTTTGCGTACCGCTGAGCGGATGCGCAGCCAGCGGCAGCCCTGAGGCGGTCGCAGCATGAAAGAGCTTTCCACACGACTGTCAGACTGGCACCGGGATGCAGCCCCCGTTGCCTGTGTGCAGGTGGTGGAAGCGCGTGGCTCTACCCCGCGTGAGAGCGGGGCCTTTATGCTGATTGGAGAACACTGGCAGGCCGGGACGATTGGCGGAGGGTGTCTGGAATGGGACTGCGTGCACCGGGCCAGAACCCTGCTTGACGCAGGGGATGCTGAGTGGACCCATAGTTTTGTGCTGGGGCCGGAAACCGGCCAGTGCTGCGGGGGGCGGGTAGATGTGCGCATCTCCCGGCTGGATGCCGCGCTTGCCATACGCCTCCAGCAGCATCTGGCCGGGCAGGAGCAGGCGTGGCCTGTGCTGGTGCTGTTCGGGGCAGGGCATGTCGGGCGTGCTCTGGCTCGGGCGTTGTCACCTCTTCCGCTGCGCCTGATATGGGTTGATCCGCGCCCGGAGGAATTTGGTGCGGTGCCGGAAGGCGTTGAGGTACGAATGACCGGAGCATGGGAGCAGGTTCTGGCGGAGATCCCCGCCGGGTCGGGCGTTCTTGTGCTGACCCCTAACCATTCTCTGGATGCGCTGATTGTGGCGGCTGCTCTGGAGCGGGGGGATCTGTCTTACGTCGGGCTGATAGGCTCACGCACCAAGCGCCGCCGGTTTGAAGCCGGTTTTCGGGAAATCGGCTTACCGGAAGAGCGTATTGCCGCGCTGATCTGCCCGATCGGGGATCGGGGGGTGCGGGATAAACGGCCGGAAATTATTGCGGCGCTGGTAGCGGCGGAACTGATTGAACGCTTTCTGCCTCACCCTCAGCAGGTCGCCTGAAACGCTTATCTCCGGCGCATCTGTCTGGCGCGTAAGTCTATAGTTGCCGGTCACTCACGAGTTGCCGTTCGCTCACGCCGCCGGACTGCTGGTTTCGGGACGCTCGGCCATGAGCGAAACATGGGCCGCGATAATTTTCCAGCCCTGCTCTGTCAGAACCCATGTCTGCATCTGCCGCCCGATGCGGGATGATCCCTCGCGCTGGAATTCCAGACTGACAACAGCGGAGGCCTCTCCCCATGTTGTAATGGCGCGGCGCAAGACCCTGCGTGGCGGAGAGCCACCGCTCCGTGCCCGGCGGAAGGCAGCAATTTCCTCAGCGCCATAAAGGTTTTCTCCCACACCGTAACGCACTGTTTCCGCTCCGTCGTAAAAAAAGGCGTCCAGCGCGGTGAGGTCATTCTCGCCCAGAGCTTTTTCATAGGCATCAGAAAGTGCCGTGATTTCAGCCACCAGAGCGGGCGTATTGAACATGATCAGAGGCTTTCAGTGTGGGGTGCGGAATGAGAAAAGGTGCCGGATATCCCCTACGGAGATATCCGGCACCTTTTTTGGAGACCAGACTGACTTTCGTAAAGAGGGTAGTCAGAAGGACGTGGAAATTGTGCCCGTCATCGTAAAGCGTGGTTCCAGCATAAAGGCATTTCCATAGCCGGTGTAAGCAGCTTTGCTGCCGCTATAAACGGTGCTGGTATCATGCGCGCTGTAGACGGCTCCCATAGCTCCGGAGCGAACAACAGAGCCTGTCAGGTTGGTAAAGTTCAGCTTGAAGGTCGGGGATTTCAGGAACCCGACGGGTTTGAAATGATAGCCAAGGGAGAGGGAGTCCGTCACGTAGCCGGGGATACGCTGGTCATTGGCAATGGAGACGGATTGCGGGCCGGTGTAATGCACGGCACCGTTCGCAAAAAATCCTTTATAAGTATAGGTCAGACCAAAGTTAGCCATGATCCGTGGCGCCATGACTGCCTGTGTCCCTTTGGAACGCAGCATGATGTTCTGATACGGGTCAAAAACATTGCTGTCCTGAGTGGCGTGCAGATACTCCACAGAGGCATAGGGGCTGAAGCCGTGGATTTCCCGCCCGGCAATCATGAAGTCAAACCCGCGCATGGTCTGATTGCCGATGGAAAACGGCTTGAAGCTGTTCATGCCCAGATACTGGTCCACAATGCGGTTCGTCACGTTGTAGTTAAAGAAGGACAGATCAAGCAGTATGTATTTGTTGTGATACCGGTAGCCCAGTTCTTCCTTGATGGAATACTGGTTTTTCAGCATCGGTGCGCTGGCCGAAAGCCAGCCCATATCCGTGGCACTCGGCTGGCGGTAATCCCCTTCCGCATTGATGTAAATCTGGCTGTTGGGGTCAATCTGATAGCTGATGGAAAGCTGGGGCAGGGGGGCTGTGGTATTGGCCCCGGAGCTGTTACCGGGGATCCAGTTTTTATTCTGGCCGCTCCAGCCCCTGTTCCATGCGTTGGACATGACGAACTTGAAACCGGCATTGATCAGCAGCTTGTTGTTCAGGTAGCGGGACTGGTTCTGGATGAACAGGGAATGGAGCTCATACCCGGCATTCTGCCCGTACATGGCGCCGCCCACCGCATATTTTGCCCAGTTCGGGCTGGCTGCGGCCCCGTTATCCATTGTAACGCTTTTGGGGTAGCCCTGAATGGTCTGGTTATTTTCATACCAGTAGCCAAGCGTCAGGTGGTTATGGCTGTCAATCTCGTAGCTCAGCTTGGCCACAGCCCCCACCTGCCGGGCTTCATTTTCCAAAAAGAAGCTGGTCATGTTGGTGCCTGCGGGCACAGCAGCGCCCCCGCTATTATGCGTATACTGGCCTTCCGTCGCCACGCCTCCGGGAGAGGCGTCCCAGCCCTGACCCATGCTGAAATAAGGCTGGAGGTCGAAATTGAATTTCTTGGGCAGAACGATGTGGATGGGAGCTGTCAGGAAGATCTGGTTCCAGTGGTCGTTATTGTTCTTCCAGTAATTGACGTTCTTGGGGTCTGCCGAGCGGCCATAGCCGTTGCCGGTATGTTTATATTCAAAAAATTCCTGCGCCGTCGGGTAATTGTCGATCGTGAAATCAGCGGAGTTCCATGACAGGAAAAGGCGCGCGTTAGAGCCGTTCTGCCAGTCTTTCTGGAGGCCGAAATCAATATGTTTCCGCTGATTGATGCCTGCTCCCATCCAGCTCCGGGCATGCGCGTTGGAAAAGGAGAAATAGCTTTTCACGCCGCTTTTGCCGATCTCACCGGACTCCAGACGGATAAATTCGCGTGAGAGGTTGTTGGTGCCGTAAGAGAAATCGACCATGCCCCCCGCTTTTTCGGCAGCCCGGTGCGTGCGGGAGTTCATCACGCCGCCTGCGGCGGACATAACGGGCAGATCACGCGCGGCACTCCCGGGGGTGACGCTGACTTCCTCAAGGTTTTCGGAATCAATATCTTCCGACATATATTTGGCCGCAGCAGCCGGTGCGCCATCCACCATCAGCGCCATATCCAGATCAGTCAGGCCGCGAGACTGGATCTGTCCGCCTTCCATGCCCGAGCTGTCGGGCGTCATGACGTTCAGGCTTGGCAGGTTTTTAACCAGATCAAGCGCTGTAGACGTCGGGCTGCGCATGGCGATGTAGGCTTTTGTTACTGTCTGCACGGCATGCGGCGCTGTTTCCTGCCGCATCATGCCACCGCCACCATTCAGGGCCTGACGGCGGGACGCGACGGAAATTTCTTCCTCCCCATGTGCGAGCATAGGGCCGGTGGCACGGCGGGGCGCACTGTGGGGCTGCACTGCTCTGGCAGGCGCTGCTTTGCTTGCCCGGTGATGCGCCGTGCTGCTGTGTGACGTGGCGGTAGCAGCCTGCGCGTATGCCAGCATTGCCCATGCGCTTACAGCCCCGGCCAGACTTGTCAGAAAAAAACGGGGCGGACGACGGACCGGAGTTGTAGCGGACAGGCGTGGGGGAAAGCATTGTGAAGGCATGCGGAATTTTCCTGTCAGGAGGCGCAGCAGGCGGGAAAAGAGAAGGGAACAGTGCGAGTAAAAAACGGAGAAATGTTACGTTCAGGGGAAAAACCGAAGTGCCAGCCTCGCTGCAGAAAGGGCGCAGGAGAGGAGGAATAAAGCCGCATTTCTCTGTCCGGTGTGTCTGTGGAATGATCCGTGACCGATATATAAAAGACCGGAGGCGTTCGCACAAAATAAAAAAAAGCACTTTAGCGTTGCCAATATCAGAGCAGCTATGTTCCAGCTTTGCGCCGCGCGGGAACATGGAAACACCGCTTTTCAGGATAAAGCATAAATATCAACCTATGGTTGTTACATCTGTATTCAAATAAATACAGACAACCGCCATAAACTCTTTATTTTGAAAGAAAAGTGATTTGCTGCGCGACTATTTAAGTGATCTGTATCAATTCAGATTTTGGCGAAATACTCTAAATATCCGTTATGCGGTTTATCGATGCGTAACTGAAGGCGTAGTGCAATGACTCTGGGAAGACGGCAATTTCTGAAAGCTGGCGGTACATGTGTTGCCGGGGCCAGTGCCCTCGCACTGGGTTTTGCACCGCCTAAAGCTTACGCAGGGGATTCCCGGCAGTATAAGCTGGTGCGGGCGAAGGAAACCCGCAACAACTGCACATACTGTTCCGTGGGGTGCGGTATTCTGATGTACAGCCTTGGTGATGGCGCAAAGAACGCCAAGCCAAGCATTTTCCATATTGAAGGGGACCCGGATCATCCCGTCAGCCGTGGCTCCCTTTGCCCCAAGGGGGCGGGGCTGGTTGATTTCATCCACAGTGCAGGGCGCCTGCATTATCCGGAATATCGCGCGCCGGGGGCGAAGGAATGGAAACGGATCAGCTGGGAAGAGGCGACGGACCGTATTGCCCGCCTGCTGAAGGATGATCGTGACAAAAATTTCATTGAACGCAATGAAAAAGGCGAGCTCGTCAACCGCTGGTTGAGTTCGGGCATGCTGGCTTCTTCTGCCGCGAGTAATGAAACCGGGGTGCTGGATTTCAAATTCGCACGCGCGCTGGGAATGTTAGGGCTGGATTGTCAGGCCCGCCTGTGTCACGCGCCGACCGTTGCCGCTCTGGCGCCGTCCTTCGGGCGCGGCGCAATGACCAACAACTGGGTTGATATCAAGAACGCCAACGTTGTGCTCATTATGGGTGGCAACCCGGCGGAAGCGCATCCGGTTGGCTTTAAATGGGTGATGGAAGCCAAAATCCGTAACGGCGCAAAAGTGCTGGTGGTGGACCCGCGCTTTAACCGTAGTGCCGCGGTTGCGGATTTCTACACCCCTATCCGGGCCGGGGCGGACGCGGCGTTCATGCTGGGTGTGGTGAACTATCTGCTCACGCATGACAAAATCCAGCATGACTATGTTAAGGCCTATACCAACGCCGCTCTGATTGTGCGGGAAGACTATACGTTTGATGAAGGGCTTTTCAGCGGTTACAACGCCGAAAAGCGCACATATGACAAATCGTCCTGGACGTATGAACGGGATGAAAAAGGCTTTGCCCTTCAGGACCCCACGTTCCAGAACCCGCGTTGCGTGATCAATCTCCTGCGTAAGCATGTGGAACGCTACACGCCGGAAATGGTGACGCAGATGTGCGGCACCCCGGTAAAAGACTTCCTGTATGTGTGTGAAACGCTGGCATCTACCAGCGTGCCGGATCTGACGTCCACCTTCCTGTTCGCACTCGGCTGGACACACCATACCAGCGGCTCTCAGGTCATCCGCTCAGCGGCAATGGTACAGTTGCTGCTCGGGAATATTGGCATGGCCGGGGGCGGCATGAACGCCCTGCGCGGGCATTCCAACATTCAGGGCTATACGGACCTTGGTCTGCTTTCCCTGCGTCTGCCGGGGTATCTCAACCTGCCGTCTGACAAACAGCAGGATATGGCAACTTACCTGAAGGAAACCACACCCGCGGCTGATTTGCCGGGGCAGGTGAATTATTACCATAATACGCCAAAGTTCTTTGTCAGTATGATGAAGACCCTGTGGGGCGAGCACGCCACCTCTGACAACAACTGGGGCTTTAACTGGCTGCCAAAATGGGACCGCAGCTACGATATGCTGGCCTATTTTGACATGATGTATCAGGGCAAGGTGAACGGCTATATTGCGCAGGGATTCAACCCTCTGGCGGCTATGCCGGACAAGAACAAGACCATTGCGGCGCTGTCTAAACTGAAATTCCTTGTCTCTATTGATCCGCTCAGCACGGAAACGGCCTCGTTCTGGCAGAATGAGGGCCAGTTTAATGATGTGAAGACAGAAGACATCCAGACAGAAGTCTTCCGTCTGCCTGCAAGCTGTTTTGCGGAAGAAAACGGCTCTATCGTCAATTCCGGGCGCTGGCTGCAATGGCACTTTGCGGGTGCGGCACCCCCGGGAGAAGCATGGCAGGACAGCCGCGTCATCGGGACGATTTTTACCAAAATCCGTGACCTGTATAAAAAGGAAGGCGGCGTCTGCCCTGAGCCTGTCCTGAACATGCAGTGGAACTATAAAGACGCGGAAGATCCGACGCCGGAAGAAGTGGCGCGTGAGTGCAACGGATACGCGCTGGCGGATATTACGGATGATCAGGGGAAGGTTGTGGTCCCCAAAGGCCACCTCCTGCCTGACTTCTCTGTCATGAAAGATGATGGCACAACCTCCAGCTTCTGCTGGGTGTTTGCAGGGTCCTGGACGGAAGCAGGCAACCAGATGGCCCGTCGTGACAATACGGATACCGGCCTTGGCAGCACGCCTGGCTGGGCATGGGCATGGCCTGCCAACCGGCGCATTCTGTATAACCGTGCCTCCATGGACCCGGATGGCCGCCCGTGGGACCCCAAACGCCAAATTCTGGAATGGGATGGCAAACGCTGGGGTGGCTCGGATGTGCCGGACTATCCGCCTACATCCCCGCCGGGCAGCGGGGTCAGCCCCTTTATCATGCTGCCGGAAGGTCTGGGGCGTCTGTTTGCCTGTGGCGGCATGTCTGATGGCCCGTTCCCGGAGCAGTATGAGCCGACAGAAACGCCTCTTGCCAGCAACCCGCTGCACCCGAAGGTGACGTATAACCCGACGGCGCGTGTGCTGAAGGATGACCGTGCGCGGATGGGGGAACAGAAAGATTTCCCTTACGTGGCAACGACCTATTCCATCACCGAGCTGTTCCGGCACTGGACAAAGCATTCCCGCCTGAATGCCATCGCGCAGCCAGAGCAGTTTATTGAAATTGGGGAAAAGCTGGCCGGACGCCTGAATATTGCCGCAGGGGATAAAGTCAAAGTCTCTTCCAAGCGCGGCTATATTGAAGCCAAGGCGGTGGTGACCAAACGCCTGCGCACCCTGAACGTGATGGGGCATGATCTCGACCAGATCGGCATCCCCTGTCACTGGGGGTTTGAAGGGGCAACCCGCAAGGGCTTCCTTGCCAATACCCTGAGCCCGGCGGTGGGGGATGCAAACACCCAGACGCCCGAATTCAAGGCCTTCCTTGTTAATGTTGAAAAAGCCTGAGGTGGAATGATGGCAATGCAATCACAGGACATCATCAGGCGGTCCGCCACAAACGGTCTGACACCGGCTCCGCAGGCGCGCGACCATCAGCAGGAAGTCGCCAAGCTGATCGACGTCTCCATTTGCACCGGCTGCAAAGGCTGTCAGGTCGCATGTTCAGAATGGAATGATCTGCGGGATGAAGTCGGTCATAACGTCGGTGTTTATGATAACCCGGCGGACCTGACGGCGGAAACATGGACCGTCATCCGCTTTGATGAAGTGGAAGATGAAAGCGGCAGGCTGGAGTGGCTTCTGCGCAAGGAAGGCTGCATGCATTGCGAGGAGCCGGGCTGCCTGAAAGCGTGCCCCAGCCCCGGCGCGATTGTGCAGTTTGCAAACGGTATTGTGGATTTCCAGTCTGACCAGTGCATTGGTTGTGGCTACTGCATCGCTGGTTGCCCGTTTGATGTGCCGCGCATCAACAAGAAAGATAACAAAGCTTACAAATGCACCCTGTGTGCGGACCGTGTGAGCGTTGGGCAGGAACCCGCCTGTGTTAAAACCTGCCCGACCGGCGCGATCTCTTTTGGTTCCAAGGCCGACATGAAGGATCTGGCCGCAACCCGTGTGGCCGAGCTGAAAAGCCGTGGGCATGAAGGCGCTGGCCTGTATGACCCGCAGGGCGTTGGCGGCACGCATGTAATGTATGTGCTGACCCATGCGGACAAGCCGGAGATGTATCATCGCCTGCCCAAAGACCCGCATATCAGCCCGTTTGTGCGCGGCTGGAAAGAATGGCTGAAGCCGGTGGGGGCTATTGGCTTTATTGCCACTCTGGCCGGGGCCTTTGCGCATTACGTCGGGGTTGGCCCGAATACGGTCGATAGTCCGGAGCCTGAATCTGTCAGGCCGCCGGAAGAAAAAGAGACTGTGGAGGCATCAGAGACGGCTCAGGGTGATCACCCGGCAGGGAGAGAATAACCATGGACACCAAAAATCTTATCCTGCGGACAAAGTTCATAGACCGCATGTGCCACTGGACCATGGTGGCCTGCTTCTTTCTGGTCGCCATGTCCGGGCTTTCATGGTTTTTCCCCAGCCTGAGCTGGATGAACGGAGTACTGGGCACACCGCAGCTTGCGCGGATGCTGCACCCGTTCCTTGGCACCGTGGTGTTTGTGCTGCTGATCTGCATGTTCTTCCGCTTTGTGCATCACAACATGCCTGTCAGAACAGACGTGACGTGGTTTCGGAATATTGTGGATGTTCTGATGAACAGACACACAAAACCGCTGAAAATTGGCAAATATAACGCCGGGCAGAAAATCCTGTTCTGGTGCATCATGCTGCTGATCAGCGCTCTGTTCGCCACCGGTGTTGTGGCGTGGCGGCCTTATTTTGCCGGGTATTTCCCCATTCCAGCCATTCGCCTCGCTCTGCTGGCGCATTCTCTGGCAGGCCTTGGGCTTATCCTGCTGGTGATTGGCCACATTTATATGGGCATCTGGGTGCGCGGGTCCGTTACGGGAATGCTCACAGGCTATGTTTCCCGTGCATGGGCTAAACAGCATCATGACCGCTGGTATGAAGAAGAGGTTGCACCCTCCAAGGATAGTCCGGCAAAGCATCATTCATGATCAAAGACCGCACAGATATCCCGGCACTCGATAAACGGGTGCCGGGAGTTCCCGCTATTGAGCCTGTTCTGTTCCCCAAGCTGGATGCGCTTTATGCCCGCCGTTCGTCCCGGCTGGAAGAACTGGCGTTCGAACTGGTTAAAGAGGCCGTTCAGAACGAGGCCTCTTCCGCTCCGGCGGATGAAGTCAATGCCGGGTATTTTGGGTTCCTCGCCACCCTTGTTGCGGCACAGGGCCGCATACTGGCGCACAGCCCTCTGAGCCTTACAGAAACTGCCCCCATTCGGGCTTTGCTGCGTGGGGGGAATACATCGCCCGAAATCCCCTCGCAGGAGATGCTGGAAAACACGCAGTACTGGCAGAAAGCCTTCGCAGCCCTCGTGGCGGACGCCGGGGATCATCTTCCGTCGGAAACGCAGGAAGGCTTGCAGGCTCTGGCGGCAGAACAGCCGCAGGTGCTCGCGGCACAGGCTTACGCGCTGCTATCCGGGCAGTATGATCAGGTTAATGCCGGGGCAGCAGTTTTTTTGTGGGCCGCACTCTCTGTGTTCTGGGCGCAGGCAATCGCCTTGCTTGTAAAGGACGATGCGACTCTCCACCAGCGCCGTTCCGAAGGGGGCGCGTGCCCGTGCTGTGGTGCACCTCCTTCTGGTTCACTGGTGCTGACAGGGGATCGTGAAGGGTTGCGTTATCTCCAGTGCAGCCTGTGTGAAACCCGCTGGCATAAAGTGCGGGCCACATGCAGCGTGTGTGATGAGACAGGCCATATTGATTACTGGTCCTTTGAGGACACAAACGCCTCGATACAGGCTGAAACCTGCGGGGACTGTAAGAGCTACGTGAAGCTCTTCCGGCTGGACCGGGACCCGGCGTTGGAAATTCTCGCGGATGATCTTGCAACCGTGGTGCTGGATGCCGCGCTGGAAGAGCAGGGCTTTATCCGGGCGGCGCTGAACCCGTTTTCCTTCCCGGCCTGAGGTGTACGCGGAACGCGCGCGTCACGGGGAGGGGATGCTATCAGAACAGGATTTTTCTGAACAATGCGGAACAGTTTTACGGACATAGTGGCGTGTGACACCGCATTGGGGCTGATCGCCGCCTGTGCGGAGCACGTCTCTGTGCCTGCTGTCAGTGTTCCGCTGACAGAGGCCGCAGGCTGTGTGGCTGCGGAAGATATCCACGCACTGACCCCGCGCCCGGAAGCCGATATTTCTGCCATGGATGGGTATGCGTTTAACCACGCGGCCATGCAGGCGGCCCCAGCGGGCCTCCCTGTTGCTGGCCAGATTGCCGCCGGCTCCTTCCCTGTTCCTCTGCCGGATGGGCAGGCGCTGGGTATTCTGACGGGTGCGCGGCTTCCGGCAGGGGCGGATTGCGTTATGGCTGCGGAACGGATGTCTCTGAGCCGCACCGGATATGTCTCGCCTGCCAAAGTGCTGGCGGATCAGGGCGCTAATATCCGCCGGGCCGGAGAAGAGTTTTCCAGCGGTGCTGTTTTGCTGAGCAAAGGCACACGTCTGGACTGGCGGCATGTCGCACTTCTGGCCTGTCAGGGTATTTCAGAGGTGCAGGTTATCCGGCCCGTGCGGGTTGCTGTGGTCTCAAACGGGGCGGAACTGGCGGCTGATGCGTCAGACGCCCGGGCAGATTCAAATTCTCCCATGCTTGCGGCCTTGCTGCGGGAGGCCGGAACTGAGGTTACGCTTTATTCCGTTCCCACAGATAACGAGGCAAAGCTCAGCGCGACACTGGCTCAGGCATGGACCGGGGTAGATATTCTGGTGACCACTGGCGGTATTTCCGTCGGCCAGACAGATCATGTTCTGGATGCGCTGCATGGTCTTGGCGCTGAAACGGTCTTCCGGGGGGTGGCCATTCGTCCCGGCAAGCCGTTAACCGTCATGGCACAGGGGCCGCGTCTGGCGTTCTGTCTGCCCGGCAATCCGGGTGCGTCCGCCATCTGTGCGCTGGTGTTTTTGTTGCCCTGTCTGCGCGCAATCATGGGGCAGCAGCCTCAGGCGGCCCTGCTGCCGGGTGTTGCGGATTTCGCTTTCACGCCGGTTGTCAGCACAACACATTTTCTGCCGGTCTCGTGCGTGCCGGGGGCGAACGGGGTCCGTCTTTCTCTGCTGCCGACTGTCGGCGCGTCCGATATTATCGTCTTTTCCCGTGCAAATGCCTTGCTGCGTGTGGACCCGGACAGGCCGGTCCAGCCCGGTCAGACACGCTGGGTTCTGCCGCTTCAGCCTAACGGGATCTGAACGGCGCGCTCGATAATAAAATCGGCCAGTGCATCCGTATTATTCAGGTCCAGTGCACGTAATGGGGCGGGAACGGCCTCGGGCGTATCTGTTGCCACGGCAATAATGTTGTTTTGTGTCTTGAAGAGAGGGTCTTTCCCCACGCAGGGCCGGTAGATTTCAAGGCAGGCTGGCACAGTGGTGTGAAAGCCTTCAATCAGGATCAGATCAACCGGTTCCATACGGGACACAAGATCCGTGAGAGTGAAAAGATTTGCCGGCTGGTGATGTTGTAAAACCCAGCGGTCAGGCGTGGCCAGCATGACTTCTAATGCCCCAGCTTCCCGATGCACAAAGGAATCTTTTCCCGGTTTGTCGATATCAATGCTGTGGTGTGTGTGTTTGATTGTGGATACCCGCAGCCCTTTTGCGCTCAGGGCGGCCAGCAGTCGTGCCACCAGATGCGTTTTGCCAGACCCGCTCCGGCCTGTAATGCCAAAAATGGCCTGATGGCGGATCATATTGGTCACCCTGTTTCTCCCTCCTGTCTCGCCTCGCTTTACCATACGCATCGGAGCGGGGAAGGGGAGGCTGCACACATGCGGTGTCAGGCATGTCATGAAAATGTGCATGGCAAGTCTGACGGATTGCGGGTGAGAGGCGCGGTGTCGTACGGGCCAGAAGCTGTATAATGCCCTGTATGGATGAACAGATAAAAACCTCCCCGCCTGAACCGCGCAGCATGATCCACGTTCGTGGTGCGCGTGAGCACAACCTCAAAAATGTCGATGTCGCCTTGCCGCGTGACAGGCTTGTGGTGTTCACCGGGGTTTCCGGGTCCGGTAAATCCTCGCTGGCGTTCGGCACGATTTATGCCGAGGCGCAGCGGCGCTATCTGGACTCTGTCTCGCCCTATGCGCGGCGTCTGTTCAACCAGATGCCGGTTCCTGCCGTGGATGCCATTGATGGCCTCCCCCCGGCGGTAGCCTTGCAGCAGCAGCGCGGCGGAAGCAGCGGGCGTTCGTCCGTCGGGAGTGTGACAACCCTCTCCAATCTCCTGCGGATGCTCTACTCCCGCGCAGGGCATTATCCTCCTGGTCTGGCGCGGCTGGAAGCGGAATCCTTTTCCCCCAATACGCCCATGGGGGCCTGCCCCCGCTGCCACGGCATGGGGCAGATTTATGATGTGACGGAGCAGACGCTTGTGCCGGATGGCAGCCTCACCATCCGCCAGCGGGCCGTCGCTGCATGGCCGACGGCATGGCAGGGGCAGAACCTGCGGGATATCCTTATTACGCGCGGCGTCAATGTTGATACGCCATGGCGTGACCTGCCGCAGAAGACCCGTGACTGGATCCTGTATACGGAAGACACCCCAACCGAGCCGGTTTATCCCGGCCTGACCCATGCTGAGGTGCAGGAGGCAATCCGGCGGGGTGAGCCGCCAGCCTATAACGGCACGTTTACCGGCGCACGGCAGTATGTGCTGCAAACTTTTACAAAGTCCCAGAGTGCGAAAATGCGGGCTCGGGCGGCGTCTTTTATGGTCAGCGCGCCGTGTCCGGTTTGTCATGGGCAACGCCTTAACCCGGATGCGCTGCGGGTTACGTTTGAAGGGCGTAATATTGCAGAGCTTTCAGAGCTTCCGCTCAAGCATATTCATCAGGCCCTGCGGTCTGCTCTGGCCGGACTGACGCAGCAGGATGCCACAAGTCTTGCCGCGCATGGCATTGTCGGGGCGCTGATCGAGCGGATTGATGTGCTGCTTGATCTTGGTCTGGGTTATCTGCAACTCAGCCGCCCTGTTCAGACCTTGTCTCCCGGTGAATATCAGCGTTTACGGCTTGGCACCCAGATCCGCTCCAATCTGTTCGGTGTTGTATATGTGCTGGATGAACCTAGTTCCGGCCTGCATCCTGTGGACACGCAGGCACTTCTGCGGGCTCTGGATGGCCTGCTTGCGGCTGGCAATTCGCTTCTGGTTGTTGAGCATAATCCGGATGTCATTCGGCGAGCGGACTGGCTGGTGGATGTTGGACCAGATGCCGGGGAGCGAGGTGGCCGCGTTCTCTATAGCGGGCCGCCTGAGGGGTTAAAGGCTGTTCAGAACTCCCGCACACGGCCTTATCTCTTTAACCCGCCCACGCATCGGGATGCGCCTCCACGCAAGCCTGCTGGCTGGCTTGAACTGTCTGGCCTGTGCTGGAACAACCTCAATCATGTCAGCCTGTCCCTGCCGCTCGGCGTGCTGGTGTCTGTTACAGGGGTATCCGGCTCCGGGAAGTCCAGTCTTGTCGGGCAGGCCCTCGTCTCGGTGGTCGCAAAAGCGCTCGGGCAGCCAGTCACAACAGATACGCAGACGGATGATGGCACGGATGCTCCTCTGTTGGAGGCTGAACCCGGTCAGCCTACGGGCACAGTGGTCTCTGGCCTGAGCCGGATCAAACGACTGGTGGTGATTGACCAGAAACCCATCGGGCGCACCCCGCGCTCCAATCTGGTAACCTATACCGGGCTTTTTGATCAGATCCGGCAGGCTTTCGCGGCAACGCCGGAAGCCAGAAAGAAGCGGTTTGATGCGGGCTGGTTCTCGTTCAACGTCGCCAAGGGCCGCTGCCCCAAATGTGAGGGCGTCGGGTCAGTCATGGTGGAACTGCTCTTCCTGCCGAGCGTGTATGCGCCCTGTCCGGAATGTCATGGCACGCGCTATAAACCTGAGGTGCTGGAGATAACCTTGCGCGGCAAGACCATTGCCGATGTGCTGGGAATGAGCGTTGACGAAGCGCATGACTTCTTCGCACCCGAACCCGCGATTGCGCATGGGTTTGATACCTTACAGCAGGGCGGTCTGGGGTATCTGCGGCTTGGTCAGCCCGCAACCGAATTGTCTGGGGGGGAGGCGCAACGCATCAAGCTGGCGACAGAATTGCAGAAGCGCCGTTCCGGACACGTGCTGTATGTGCTGGATGAACCCACAACCGGCCTGCATCCGTCAGACGTGGACCGTCTGATGCGTCAGTTACAGACCCTTGTTGATCAGGATAACAGCGTGGTGCTGGCTGAGCACGATATGCGCGTGGCGGCAGCGAGTGACTGGGTGATTGATATGGGGCCGGGAGCGGGTGAAGACGGCGGGCAGATTGTCGCGGCTGGTACACCGGAGGACGTCGCGGCCGAGCCTCAGAGCAAAACAGCGCCATTTCTGGCGCGTTACCTGTAATCTGTCGCTTTCCGGATTGAGGCCTTTATGGCCGTGGGGTGGGCGGAATGCTTTAACCGCCCATCCTCCGATTACACGGCAATAAGCTGCCTCGCTAACGGCATGAGCGTATCACGGGTGAGGGGGGCCAGAAGGTCCACCGGGGCGTGCGCCGGATCAACCCAGAGGACTTCCGCAATCTCTGCCTGTGCGGTGACGGGTTCGGCCAGCATAATCTGGAACACATCGGCCTCAATAAGATGGCCCGGTTCATTGGCCGCCTCTGCCGTGAACGTCCCCAGAAAATCATTCTGGTCTGGGGAGACTGTAATACCCAGCTCTTCGCTCAGTTCTCTGATAACGGCCTGAGCAGACGTTTCTCCAGCATCAATTTTGCCGCCTGCCTGCATGAAGAACCGGGAGCCGTGCTTCCGGACCAGAAGCGTCTGACCGTCCTGATTAAAAATCAGAGCAGTTGCAATGCGGATAATAGGACGCTGACTGGCAGACGACATTGGAAACTTTGCTCCAGAAAACATGAAGGGGCTGACATATCAGCACACACATTCCCGTCTCACCATAAGAGCCGGGGAGGGGAGCCATGCTTTCTGTCGTTCCGTGTGAGGAAACGCCGGGAAGGGACTGAGAAAAAGGAACTTTTTTCATAGAAAATGAAAAATAAACGAATGTTAATGAGGTTGAGGGGGCTAAATATGCCCCTCAGAGAGTCCGTTTCCCGCAGTTTTCCGGGCCTTATGGAGTGTTTCGAGGCGCGTGTTGACAGGTAGGGTTTGATCGCTTAGAAACCGCTTCACCGGACGAGATGACGGTTGGCAGCGGCCTCTGGCTCTGCTAGATTGATCGGCTCGATTTGGTGGTTTGGTCTTTGACAAGAGAATACGAGAGAGGGATATGCTGACGGCGTATCTTTTTGATCTGACGACCTTTTAGGTTGTTAGGTTAAGGGGATCTGACTGAATTTCTGATTTGGTCATGACGTTTGTTAGTATATCTTGCATATGCGTTTTTAAGACAGACGTTTCGAATGACTTTCCTTTTAGGAAAGAAATTGCATGACCGGGTCTTTGTTTATTGTGCTGGCTTTAGGGTTGGTATGATGAACCTGAGAGTTTGATCCTGGCTCAGAGCGAACGCTGGCGGCATGCTTAACACATGCAAGTCGCACGAAGGTTTCGGCCTTAGTGGCGGACGGGTGAGTAACGCGTAGGAATCTATCCATGGGTGGGGGATAACTCCGGGAAACTGGAGCTAATACCGCATGATACCTGAGGGTCAAAGGCGCAAGTCGCCTGTGGAGGAGCCTGCGTTTGATTAGCTTGTTGGTGGGGTAATGGCCTACCAAGGCGATGATCAATAGCTGGTCTGAGAGGATGATCAGCCACACTGGGACTGAGACACGGCCCAGACTCCTACGGGAGGCAG
>VNJR01010228.1:0-10693 GCA_008042585.1 Drosophila punjabiensis
GATACGCCGGCTAAGATCAGTGCCATGTTCATCGATGAGGAGCGCAAGGCCAGCTTCAAGGGTGATCCCGTCCAGCAGCTGGCCAAGGTCAACGTGGAGCCAATGGTAAAGCCGCTGGTTACCATGGCACTGCCCTCGCCGAAGCGGGAACCCATGAAACAGCAGACCACCGCCGAGCTGCGCGAGAAGTTCGAGCGGAGCGCTGCTGCTGCCCAAGCTCAGACCCAAAACCACTCGCCAGTGATCCACAAGATAGCCCAGCAGAAGCCGCACCATGAGCGCTTCTCCTCGCTGGACTCTCTGGCCTCCAGTTCCTCGGGTGTGAGCTCCACCACTCAGAATGTGAGCACCACCCAGGAAACGGCCACTGAGTTTGGTAGCTTCTCCTCTTTGGGCAGCAACCAGAGCCTGATCACCGCCCAGGATGTCCAGCAGATTGTGGAGGAGGCCGATCCGCCCCTGAAGACCCCCGAGGCGTTCATCATTGTCCTGCAGAGGGATAATCCCGAGAGCAGCATTGGCATCACTCTGGCTGGAGGTTCTGATTATGAGGCTAAGGAAATCACGGTGAGTTTGGGATCCATTACCTTGAGTCATTTATCTTTACATGTTTTATTTCGTATTGCAGATCCACAAGATCCTAAGCAATACTCCAGCGGCCAAGGATGGGCGTCTTAAGAAGGGTGACCGCATCCTGGCCGTCAACGGCATGAGTATGCGGGGATTGACGCATCGCGAGTCCATCAGTGTGCTAAAGGTAAGGTTTGCATTCAAATAAATGATTAAATTATTAACTTTTACATCCCTTGTCTAGACCCCCCGACCGGAGGTGGTGCTGGTGGTAACCCGCTCCGAATCGCTGGTGGTGAAGGCTCTCACCAAGAAGCGCTCCTCTCTCGGTTCGCTCAGCTCGCTCAACGAGAAGCCCACGGAGCTGGATTATGAGCGCAAGAGGAACTACCACAAGGCATCCCGATCTCTTGACTTGGACCTGGACATAGTGTCCAATGAGGCGGGCGGTTCGCCAGTGGCCACCACACCCAGCACTGGATCCGTGAGTCCGCAGCAGCCGGCGAGTTTGCACGACGAGGATGCGGAGGCCACCATTGCGGGAATCCGTGCCAGAAGGCAGTTGTCCCGCGGCGTTGCCGCCAAGCTGAGCACAAGTGAGCTGCTGGAACGGGCTGCTGAGGCAAGGAATGCCATTGCGGCGGAGATTCGGGCACAAGGTTAGTTTAAATTTAGGGTAATACTGTTATTTGTTGTTTGATTTCTTTTTAGATTTTGTATATGTGCAAATCTTGTACTTAATTTCCATTAATTTAGTGTAATTGTTATTAAACTATTCAGAAGTATCTTGATCTTAATAATTGAGGTGTTCCTCAATAATTTATTGGATGTGTAATTCATTAACATTCCGGCCAAAAGTATGCTATAAAATTTTGCAATTGCAACATGGAATTAGATTTCTTACTGACATTAACAATTCAAATTAGTTTGAATATTTAGGAACTTTTGTGGCACTTTTTACTTTCGAATCAAGATTAATTTTCCAACAAAATTGTTTTTATTAATAAACGTATGAGTTTACAAAGACTACTCTTACTTTCTGACAAGTTCTTGTATATCCTTTATATGCAATTATTATTATTATTATTATTATTTACCTTGAGAGTAATAAATATAAAATATTCTCTTTAATTCTTTAGCTGAGGATGCTGCGGCCAGTGGCGGTGGAGCGCGTTGTGTGGAGATTGTCAAGGACAGCTGTGGTCTGGGCTTCTCCATTGAGGGAGGCTTTGATTCACCCTTGGGAAATCGTCCCCTCATTGTCAAAAAGGTGTTCATGGGTAAGCGAGTCATTTGTCATGCTGTTCCCTCAAGAAATTAATTAATGCTTCTTCGTCTATAACCAGGTGGCGCCGCCCAGAAGACCAACCAGGTGCGTAATGGCGACGAAATCCTGAGCATCAACGGTGCCTCGACGGCGCGAATGACGCGTGTGGATGCCTGGAACTATATGAAGCAATTGCCGCTGGGACCGGTCAAGATTAGCTTCGCCTAGAAGAGATTTGGTCAACATAGAAAACAAAAGCCAACGAAGAAGGGGAAGAATGCGCCACAATTTTTGTTAGATTTAAGCTAATTAGTTTGGTTACCCCGCAATCGGTCTAACCTTGTTGGGGGTCTTGCCAATCCGATGAAATGGATGCTGCGAGCGATTTGTTTTTTGCATTTAAACGAAAACCCTTAATTGTATGCCTAATTTTATGAGATATTTTAATATAAAGTGCAATTGTTTAAACTCTTACAACGTTTTGATGCCCTATATAACAGATCGATGATTGTATATATAACTAATCGACACTAATTTACGTATTTAAACATAAACAAATTTAATTGAAGCCAGCCCTTGGTGGCAGCGCTTATTTCCTTATACAAAACTTATTAATCCACAAAATGCATAACGAAAAAAGAAAAAAAACGAAACAATTATATTTTATGCCATAAATTATACGGGAACGTTATACATGTATATTATTTTAAAAATTTATTATATTATTTAAAGACCAACAAAAACACAATAATTACGTATACAAAAGTATTTGCTAAAATAAACAATATGAACTTATATCACAGAAACCCTGGAAAATGTGTTTTTAATTCAGAAAAAGTTTCAAAACCAAGAAATGTCAAGTTTCTATTGAATTTTTTTATTTATATGTACACTCGCCAGTACAACTTAATCATATAACATGTTCTTTTTTAACTAAGTAATTAGTTATCAGTTATCAAGTATCAGCCAATTAATAAGCAATCACATTTTGTTATATTAGTATTGTCTTTTTGCTGTGCTTAAAGCCGAAAGTCGGCAGGCTTAAGCCTTGAAAGTTACACATATTTCTGAGGCTTGGGTGTCAGCCTTGGCAACTGTAGCTGCGAGCCGAAGCGCTGCATTGGAGTTGAGATTGATGGCGCCGATACGCTTTCATTGACCACTTCCGAGTGGGCGTTTGGTGTGGACCTCTCGTTGGCGAAAATCTCGCCCAGCAAATCGTAAACACGACGCTTGAAGTAGAGCTTCTCGGTAAAGTTCATTTGGTTGATTTCCGGACGAAGACCCTGCAGGAATGCTTCATCGAAGTCCAAAGAGCGTTCTGCATTTCTATTAGAGAAAGAAGGCTAAAAATAATGAAGCATTATTTAATTAAATGGTTTTTATGTGTATGTTTTACATAATATTTCATATATTTAGCAAAAGCTAGAGATAGTAGTAAAATTAAATCCCACCTGAACGTTCTCCTTGCTTCTTTTGGGCAAACGCATTCGGTTCCTAGTAATGTCATTTATGAAAACCTCATCGGAAGAAGGAGAAGATATGTCGACATCTTCGGGTTCGTTTCTGTTGCGCCTCTGCGCATGCTTCACCTCTGAGATGGCCTCCACTTCAGGTTTGCAGTCCTCATCGCTTTGGTCCTGTTGCTCCTCCCGACTCTTGACCGTGGAGCGTCGACTCTTTGGAGAAACGGGAATACCGGGTGTTATGTATTTCTGAAGGAACTCTAACTCTTTGTTCAAATAGTATGTAGTTGCTCCGGAATGTTCCCTAATGGAGCGAGCATAGCTGTTGCGCATATTGCGCCAGCGTTGATGACAGGTCTTGGCTGAAGAAATGAAGAAAAATTAATAAATAAAAAAAGTAAATTTGAGAATATAACTAATAAAGAATGTAAGTATGTAAAATAAGTTACAAGAAAAATAAAATTAAAATGTGACAATGTTAGTTGGAAGCTTAACAGGTTAACACCTGAGTATTTAGTTATTTTTATTAATTTTTTAATTTCACAATTTTCAAAAATTAAAAGCAAAACTTACGTGGAATATTAACCTTTTTTCCAATCTCTTTCCACACATTTTGAAGAGCCTTTGTCTTTGAAAAGTTGGCATCTGAACGGTCATATACACACGGATATTCAGAGACCAACCGGCAGATTTTTGCATTAATAGTGTATGTATCCGGCGGTTGGATAATATTTATTTTCCTTTTGCGCGTATTCATTTTATTAAAACGACCAATAAACTAAAATAAAAATAAATTTACAAGTTATTATTTTTTTTTAGTGAAATTGTATTTTATCACAACAACAACAAAATAAACAGTATTATTATATTCTAAAGATTTAAGTTGCCAAGATAAATGACTAATAATTTAATTATTAATTATTATTTAGGGCTTATGGTTTATATGCTTAAGGTGCACGACGTCCAAAACGTCCCCGAAACACATGTCGCCTGTGCCGTCAACAGCTGAAACGCTAGTCTAGGCGTCGCGCTGCAACAACAGTTATTTTGCGGCTAAGGTGCTTTAAGTTACCTGAATTCAGTTAACAATAGTTATATTTAATTTGTAGCACTCTTTTTAAGTGTATAAACAGCGAAAAGTTATTAATTGCCGCGCTGTTGTTGTTCGCTATTTGCAATTCGCTTGTTAACTCTGTTCTGCAATACTATGTGGCTGCGACATTATTGCTGTTTCAATGCAACAATATTGACAGTTGCCAAAAGAACACTAGATAGCTGGTTTTTCATTTAAACATTTGAATACCAGAAACTGCTACAATAAACAAAACACTTTTGCCGGCAAAATATGCCGCGGAATTCAGCAAAGTACAGGGGCGCAGTGAGTTGACTTTAAATAACAACGGGGTTTGTGTTCTCGTACGGCAGGCAACCCCCAAAGAGAGCGAGAGTTCGTACCACGCCACTGGCACACACACAAGCACAAGTTGCGTTTAAAGAGAGCAACAGCGCTGCCAGACCGAAATCGAAGCAAATGCTGTTTTTTTAGAGCTGGCAAGCTGGTTCGATCAGTGAAGAAACTACTAACGCTTTGTCGTTAAAAATAAATAAAAAAATAAAGTAGCCAAGATGATAAAAAATACAAAAAATTTAGGTTAATAAAGTTAAAAATTATTTTTGACATTTGTTTACAGAATTCGCAGATAAATAAATGAAATGTGAATTTATACGTTCCAAAACTAATGTTAAGCCATTTAAAAACTGAATAAAAGTTTGATAAACCATAAAGAATATGTGTAAATGTTGTTACAAAATTGTCAAGAGCAATATTGCGTTTCGTTATATTAAAATTTCCACAATTTTTATTTTACAAAACTAGTTGAGTAGTAATCGTGTGCCCGTTCTGTCAGAGTAAAATTAGCGAGCTATTACTGACCTTCCCTGGTAATTTATTTTTGCAACCCTCGTTCGGACTCGTCGACTCGCCTGCAAAACCGTGCTCTCCCTCGCTCTCTCGTGTGTGTGTGTGTTTGTGTGTAGCTCGCGTTTGGCAGTGTTTGCTGCGTTTGCCATTCGGCGTTTCGTTTCGGCTGCTGCGCGCGTGTTGTTGTGTTTTTACGTTGCGTTTGTGCTTGTGATTGCGGCACGATTCTAGCCAAATTCTGTCGATAGAAACGCAAGGACAGTGATGAGCGGTGCGACTAAGGAAAATGTGCAGCTGCTGGCGGCGGTGGTGAAGCACCCGGCGCTGTACGATCGCAACGACGAAAACTACAGGAAGCGCCTGCCCAGCGAGAATTCCTGGGACATGGTGGCCTCGGAGGTTGGAGGGTCGGGTGAGTAAGCGAGATGGGGCTGCATTGTTGCGTAGCAATGGGGCAGTGTTGGGCAACGGCAAAGCGCGCACACTTATCGGCCGTTATCGGGTATCGCCTAACGAGGGAGCGGCCGAGTTGGCAGCTCCCCCGTGCGCTGTGCTGCATTAGTGTCGGTGATGGCAATCAAGCAGCTGCCATCGATTAATTCGAAAATAACGAGTCTCCTGTTGAATGCGTTTGCCCTTCGGCTTAATGCTAACAAATGCAAACTGGCCATATAGTGGGGACAAGCTAATACTGTTTGAGGAAATTATTAATTAGTATTTCAATTAATAAATATTATTGTAGCTTGATTAAATGATTTATTTTATCTCCAGCTAGAAATATGATATTTCTGGAATTTTAAAACTAAGGTCTTAATGAGGTACAAAAATATTATTTAAAATATTAAATATAGCAAAAGACTTTAACTACATTACTTGCAAAAATTATATTTAAACTTAAACAAATTACATCTAAAATATTCATTAATTAGAATACTTCTTTAATATTATATAAATATTAATAAATAGGCAATAAATTTGAACAAAAAAAATCCTACAATTTTAGAAATACTTCTCAAAAATAAAAAGGTTTTTAGATTTTGGAGAAATGCGTTTTAAAGTTTAAATGTTAGATTTGAATTTTAATTAAAATTTAGCTGCTATACAAAATACCCTTGCAGGGTATTATTAATAATATTTATTTAATTAGAATTAATTAAAAGTTTGCAACGCAGTCAATAATTTATTTTCGACCCTTTACACCATATATATTCTTGATCAGCATCAACAGCCAAATTTATCTAGCTATGTCCGGGAAAAAAAATAATTTCAAATATTTTAAAATTTTATAAGGGGTTTTATAGTTATATTTCATGGTTTTTAAAAATTAAAAAAGAAAGTAATATATTTTTAAACCTAAAATTCAATAAGCTGATTTGTTTAACTCGTAAAAAGTAGCACAAAATAACTTTTTTAATTTAAATAAATCCGTTTGTAACTTTGTTATGATATTTGTAAACTTTCATTTTAAAATGAAGTTAATGCAATTTAGGCTTGCCAAAATTTACTTTCTTTTTTAAATAATGTGTATGCTTTATTTTAATTAGTTTCCACTCGAAATATCGAGCGTTGTTTTAATGAAACAATTGATGCTAGCTAATGACATTTGGAAGTATAAGTAAAATATATATATATAAGTAAAATTCCTTTTTTTTAAGGAATGCCTGAGTTTTGTTTTGATTTTAATGCATACATATGTCTGAATAAGAAATGCAATTTATATAAATTTTTCCGAAAAATTTATTAGCCAGTTCTGACTCTTTTGGCTAAAGAAGCAGCGGGGAAATATATGCAGTAACCATGATTATCCATACAAACGCTAAACACATTTTTTTGTGGCTGGAACGATAACAGCTAAATGCAGAAACTGAACTGCTTCATAAATGCATTCATCGATTGGACCATTAAAAATTGGACGGCTCAACTATTTCAAATTAGAAAAAATATATATATAACTTTCTATATATATAATTCGGTTGATTTACAATATACAAAAAGGATGATCTACTAAAATCTAAAACCCTAATAAAATAAATGCATAGTTCGGAAAAAAGGAGTTCCATATCGGAATACTTTTCTCCTTATAACATCTTATCGATATATTTTTATTAACAACAAGCAACCCTGACAATTTTGTCAACGTTGTGTGTTATGACGCTCACTCCCTGAAATAATTCTTTTCACTATTTCCGGTGAACCAAAGAGGTTGATGTTTTTCAGTGCTTCGAAGAATTTTTAACTGTGAGTTAATATTAATATATTGGAGTAATTTAAAATACGAGTGGCAAATGTCTTTTAACGCATATTGCAATGTGGTCTAGCATTTGTTTGTGATTGAAATACGTGGCAGCTCTCTGATGCAAAGAAAATCATTTCATTTAATTGTAACTAAGCCATAAGGTAAATTTTTAGTTCAATTTGCTTAGGCCTACTCATATATTGTTTGATGTCAGAATGTTGTATGTATGTATATACATATGTACATTAATCTGCAACCTTTTGTATGTATTTATGTACATTCATTTGTATGTACAAAAACATCAGCATTTTGGTATTTTTTACTCTGCAGATTTATACATCGTCGTGTTATCAATTGATCTTTACTTCTTGGAATCTTTGTTTACGTAATTTGACCAGCGGACCAATTCGGAGCTATTTATTGTTTTATTGATTTATTTTTATTTTCGAGAATGTTTACATAAGAGTCAGTCATAATATTTTTAATCTCAACTTTGACAGTTCAATTTCAAGTGCGTCAATAGCAAACAATAATAATTAAATTAAATAATTGAAATTATATTCTAATGATTATTTATGATAATTATTTTATTAATTCCAAAGGCGGCCATAATACATTAATATTAATAATATTATTAAATTATTTTATTATCAACTGTTATAAAAAACATATATTTTTTTATATCTGCGGGAAAAAAATTGTAGTAACGAGGCTCAGTATCGACCTAAATTACAATATTATTTTATGTTTTTATTATTATTATTTATAAGAAAAACGAAACAAGAAAATTAAAATGTTTAACCTTCAAAGTTTTTTTTTTAGAATTACCTTCTGGCTAGTATACTTTTAGTCATAAATCTAAAATTTAAAAATAAAAAATTAAATTTTGAATTGCTTTTTCATTTTTTACCTTTAGCAAAAGAGTTAAAGTTTGCGCAGTTATTATTCGATTTAATGTTTGTTTTTGTTTTGGTTGCACTATGAATTACGCACTTGCTGTTAAAATAGAACCCACTTATATTTTTATATCCTTGCAGGTTATTATAATTTCAGTCAGGAGCTTGAATCGCAGTGAAGGACTCGTTCGCGACCATATAAATTATATATAGTCTTGATCAGCATTAACAGTCGAGATAATCCGGCCATGTTTGAACGAAAAATAATTGTATCAAGTTTTGCGAAATTTTATAAGGGGTTACATCGTCAAAATTAAAAATAAAATGCACAAAACAATTTTTTTTTTTTTTTTTAATTTTAATTTTACAACGCTGATCTCTTAAACTTACAAAAACTAGCATATAAAAAACATTCCGAATTGAAATAAATGAATTTTTGGAGTGTTTATGATCGATTTTCTTGATCCAAAGTCAAGCTGCAAGAATATAAACTTTTCATTAGCTTCCTTTCTGATTCTTCCTTGATGTCTATAATTATATGAGGTTAAACACAGTTTGTAGAATGAAGTATCTAATTGGAAATAAAATTAAACAAATTTGTCTTTTTAAAAATATGAAATTGGAAAATACATGTATATATTGCAGGTAGCTTATTGGGCCACGTAGATTATTAAAATCACTGCTGATTGTCAATCGGTGTGTCCTGTTCAGGTCAGAAATAAGATAAAGATTCGGAATTTTATATGGTTGTTTTATTATTGCCTTGGGATTTTGGCAAGCTTTTCCAGCCCAGTCGGGGGGTGAAAAATGACATCTGCCATACTGTGGGTGCTACCTGGATGCATTAGGATTTAATTAAATATTTTTTTTTTACCTGTCTCCACTAACTACTGTCTCCCTCTTCCCTTTCGTTGCAGTGGAAAAGTGCAAGCGGCGCTGGCGTCAGTTGCGAAACGATTACACACGCTGGTTGAACGCAGACGCCAACCGGCGACGAAACGGACAGCGACGCCTCTCGTATCCCTTGCAAGAGGAATTTCGCTTTCTGGACCGCCACCTGCACTTGGCCGACTCAACCAACGACGAGGAACCCAGCGGATCAGAAAAGGATAGAGACAGCAACAGGGACAGCGAGAGCAGGGACAATACCACCGTTTCCTTAAAAGGAGATACCGCACCTGACGATAAGTCAGTCAACGACGAATCCTCGGTGACTAAACTTCTCGGAGAGGAGGATCCTTCAACTAAGGACGTGGATAAGGATAGAACTAAGGAAAAGCCAAAGCCGAAAAAGGTTGCTCAGGAAAAATCAGTAGAAAAGGAGCTGCAGGAACCGGAGAGGACTCTCGAAGAGGATAGTTACTTGCAGTCCGACCAGGAAGGCGACGAGCCCATTGAGGAGGAACATCTGGAGCAGCTGGAGGAGGACTTTGAATTCGAAGAAGAAGGAGAAGAAGAATTGGTGCAGGACAAGGAAAAGGAATCGTCGGCAAATACCGAAGATTCACCGGCTAGCCAGTCGGAGTTCTTTATCAAACAGAACAAGGAACCCCACCTGATGATTATTGGCAAAAAGAACGCTACGCTTTCGGGTAGCGAAGCTCCTGACGCTGAGGGCGAGGACTCCAATATGGACGATCCACTGGATGACGAGATCGCTATGCAGGCTAGCCTGGACGAGGCAAAGATCGTACGCAGAAGGGACAGCGTACAGTCGCCCAGTCGTCGCCTTCGCCGGGTCAAGGATGTTCCCATTAAGAAGCCCACCCAAGCGCCGAGGGTCACGCGCCATCAACGCCATAAGTCCATGTCCCTGGCAGCGGGGCAAAGTATTAGGAGCTCCACATCGCCCGTTAAGATGACACCAGTGCCCAGAACAGTGGGGTCCAGTAAGACGGTTCAGGTTAAAAAATCAGTCCCTCTCAAAGATGGCTACTTCTCCCGACCTGCGACGCCCTCAACTGACGGAAGACAAGGCCCAAGGCAAAGTCTGACTCAGAGCCAGCCGCAGAGACCACAACTTATGCGACGTCTAACTACTACTGGCAGCCGTTCAGAGACCCCGACACCTCCCACAAAAAGAGGCAGGCCGCCAAAAAAATATGTAGTGCCGCCGCGGCGATTCGAGAGTTCACCAGTCAGACAGCAGTCACCGAGTACACCCAAAGTTATACCCATCCCCATCCCCAAGGCCAGCACCGCGGTCATGAACACTGGCACCAACATTGCCAATAAGGTACTGCCCACCACTAACCCAGCAGGAAATCTTACCAAAAGGGTCACCGCAACCACACTGAAACCGATGGAGAACGTAACTGTAATGAGCTATAGTCCACT
>VNJR01010232.1:0-25451 GCA_008042585.1 Drosophila punjabiensis
GAGGAACTCGTATTACTGCTAAGGTTTTTATGCTTTCGGCTTCCTAATGTCATGATGATGAGTGTTCTGTGTGCCGTCTGCGGTTCGATTTGAAAGTTCAAGATGTATCGTTCCTTTCGGAGCACTGAACTTTCGATTTTTTGGCCAAAAACGGACAAGGTCAGGCCATAGCCGGAAGTCTGGAGCACTTCATTACAGTTACCATTATCTAAATACGCATTTATTAAGATCATTAATTCGTCAAGAGATCATCACCAGAAGCCAGGTCACTCAACGCCAAACCATCATCATCTTCATCATCATCATCGAGCCCCTTCAGATCGCCGTTGATATTTATATTCGATCGCTTGACTTTGCTTTCGGTTCGCTTCGTTTTCGGTCCGCTTTTGTGTGTAATTATGACACTTGGTCATAGCTTTGGGCACTTCCGGATCGCATCGGATCGATCGGAGCTGCAGTTTACCAAAGAGTCTTGGCAAAAGTTGGAGCAGATGAGCAGATGAACAAATAAGCCGCCGCCGCCGCCAGTGCTGTCACTCGCATATTTCCGGCAGAACAAGTTTGTGTGAAATAATTTACATTTCAAATTCATGCCACTTAATGACTTCGCCTGGGCTTAGTGCCCAACTCAATGGCCAAGTTCTAAATCATTTTAGTATATATATTTATTAGCCAGGTCCAGACACCATCATCAAGCCAAAAGGGCATTCAACTTTTCCAGCACGCGGCCACAGTCGCAAATCAAATTTATTCGCTATCTGCGCTCTGCGATCGCATTAGCTTAAAGGCTTATATATAAAGTCGCATAAGGAAAGATCTATTTCGTGTTGGTATTGTTCAGCTCAAGGCATGGTATGTATATATGGTTATTGTCTCGACTTCTGCGGGATGATTTGCATCTGAAAACCCATTGGTGACAATAGATGCGTCTGGCCTTAACCATGAACATGAAATCTTTGATCTCTTGTATGGGAACGGAACTGCAAAATACACAGAGATAAAAGTAAATATAAAAATAAATTCATAAGCAAGTTGTATCTTAAAAGATATTACTGTTATCTCTTTGTTAAATTGACATATTTATTAAGAAAGTTATATATATTTTAGATCTAAAAATATATCATTATAGATCAATATTTACTTTAAGAATAAATTATACATGGGAATATATGAAAGGTGGTTTGAAGTAAGCTACATTTAGTAAAAAAAAAGTACCTAGATATGACAAATAGTATAGATTTTATTGTTTTAATATGACATATATATAATTGCTATGATAAAGACTGTAGCTATTAAGGACTCAAGACTAGATTTAATAATTTAATAATTTGAAAGAAAATAGATAAAATATAATCACTGATACTTCGAGATTTTATAGTACTGTAATATATTTAACATTTACAATATTTGTACCATTTAAATGCCGTAATATCTTCGTGTGCATATAATTTCTTAATAGACTGTTTATTAGCCCAAGGAGTGTGGGATCTTGTTGCGCTCGCACAGTAATCAAAGTAATCAGAATATTGCCTCACAAACTATGCCAAATTGAACAAAGTTAAATTGCCCTGCCACATGACAAAATATATAGGAGATTGTTGGGGCAGGTCCAGGCCAACTTTCCCAGCTATACGAATTCGTTTGAGCATAATTGTTCGGAATTTTGTTAATTCGTAAACAGTTTTATGCTACATTACATTTCGTCATCGCAACTCGAATGAAAGGCAGGAGACAGCCGTCAGGCAGAAAAAACAAATCCCCTGATTTCAACAAAGTTTGGCCCTTTATATTCGCCAACATGCTAATGACATAATGTGCATACTTCAGAAGGGTTCCCCAAAAACCTCTCCTTCCCTCACTAAAAAAAAAATACGGCCAACCGACTGACTTACTGACTTGGAAAGGCTTCACTTGCCCAGGGACTTTGCGTGTTGAAGTCGTGTAACACTAAAAGAAAATAAAGGAACAATATCAGAAAAGAATAATATAGGAAAAGAAACGAATAAAATATATTCTGTAAGAATAATTACAAAATATATCTATCTGAACTTATAGCATATTTAAAATTAAATATAACATTCAATAAGGTTTAATATGTTCCCATACTATAGGGCTTAGATGTTATACAACTTTTCATCAAACTTTTTTTAAATAAAATAAATACTATTCTTAAAATATTTATATCATATCATTTATATACATTTAACTTAAGATATATTTAAGGAAGTTTCAAATAATAATAGTACTTTTAAAAATATATATATATTTCCTCCCTTAAAACATCACAAATTAGAGACAACCTTTTTCCAAAACTAATTTACCGCACTAGACAGCCCATTTTATAGTTTCCCTGTGAAGGAGTATATATACAGTGAGCTGGGAAAGGAGTAACAATGCATTATGTAGACATAGCTAGACGTAAATATATGGCAGTCACTGTGTCAGGAAGTTGACTAAAAGACCGTTAAATGAAAATCAACACGAACATGGTTCCCGTATAAATCAACTGGTTGCGTTTGCTCCCGCTCCATGCCATACATATTTATGCCAATTTATATGGATTCGGTTAAGGATTCCGTACAGCTGTATGAATTTTTGTGTGCCGCGCACTTTTGACTTTTGCGTTGACATGACATTTGCGGAGCAATAAAAAGATATATATTACACTCGGCAACAAGTTGTCGTAAGTATCAATGGTTATTTTTTATAATCATCATAAATCGGCACATTTGTTTGATCAGCCATAAGGAACATAAAATGGAACATAATAATGGTGATAATTGTTAAAGTAATATACTCGAAACTAATTAAATATGTAAATAATTGTGTAGAAAATATAGTTCTATTATAATCGAAAAAAAGGATTTGGGTTCAGTTTAAAGGTGATTTTGTATTTTAATTAAATTAAGTTAATGATACTTTTTACTCTTTTGGTAATGTTACATGTAAATGATTTTTAGTTTAGTTAATTTATTGTTATTTAAACCTTAGAAATTACCATGTAGCTTAGTGTAATCACAGGGCAGATCCCCAAATGAACTTCGCTGTAAAACGCTTAACCGGAGTAGAAACAGGACTGCTCCTACTCCAGCCTAGCTACTGGCTGCACGCCAGCTCCCGGAGTCAGGGTCCTTGTTTATTTGCATTTGAAGGTGACTGCGCTTTTGGACGCCCACGACGCTGGTGCTCCAGCACCGTTTCCTGCTCCTTTTTACTGCTCCTGCTCTTGCTCCTGCTCCTACTCCTTTTTACTGTTCCTGCTCCTGCTCCTGCTCCTTTTTACTGTTCCTGTTCCTGGTTTTGCTCTCCATAACGCCCACCAGTCAAGTTACCCAGACCCCGGACTGACATTTAGCATATTTGCGTTTTGTGGCAGCTGCAGCCCCGACTGGGGGATTCCGAACCCGAACCCGAATCCAAATCCAATTCCGCATTACATGCTACCGGGGCCCAACTTATTAAACGTTGTCGCTGTCCCATTTACCCACTGCGAATATTACACTGAAACCAAAAAGAAACCATGTTGTTTTAATTTAAATTAATAATCATTAATCAAGAAATTTATTTTAGCATTTTTGTGTGTTGATCATCAGTAAATTTAACTAAAGAACTTTTTAAAGAGAAGGAAACTGTGGAAACAACCTGCTTAACTTTTATGTGAGTGATCTGCCATTAAATCTAGTCTCATAAAATGACCATTGAATTAAGCTATAGACATTAATTTTTAACAATTAATTTTTATTAGACTTAATTACAAGATTTTTTTGTTTTTAGATATCTATTTGGGAATTGTAGTGAGCTTTGTAAGTACAGGATCATTGATTTCTAAAATGTAATGGTTTTTCTTGACAGATTCAACATACTTTTAATATAATATTTTTAACCAGTTAACCATACATTACATTAGACATTTTTTGTATAATTTTTTTACAATGCATAAACCGTAGCTGTTATAAGGGAAGTTGGAGTTTCAGTGGGAACCTGATGTTGTGCCATTTATGGGTACAAAACCCTGGCTGCCAATGGTTAAGGCCCGCACAATGGAAGACAATCCCAAGCAGCGCACACGGCTCGCTCTGCTCGTCGTGGAGAGACTGCACCTGAACATCAAGTGCCAGGTGAGATTCCCAGCAGGCCTGACCCCTGTCGGCCTCTACTGTCAAACGTATCCAAAGTGCCAGTTTCCATTTGGGTCTCTAAATAGCAACAACCCATAAATTCTACAGTAATAATAAGTATTTTTTGATAATTTTCCTTCTGCCGTTTTCTTTCGGTTTGGGTCACAACTGCTCTCCGCAATGTTGGGCACAAAATCCGCACGCACCATCACAAAAAAGACGACGACGACGACGAAGAGCCAGAGCCGGGAAACCCCGATCACACCACTGCGACGGGTGATCTTCCCGCGACCGGACATCCTGCACAGCTACCTGGAGTACAAGCAGATCAATCAGTATCTGGAGTATCTCTCAAATCGCTATCCGCACTTCGTGCACATGTACACGTTGGGCCACACCTACGAGAAGCGAGAGATCCGGGCACTCGAGATTAACTGGATGAACTCCGAAAATGTGGAGTTGACCTCCCAAGTGCGAGAGCAATCGCCACCGCCGTTCGTGGCCGGCACCGTTGGACATCCCGCTGCGCCGGTGGTGCACAACGCCAGCCATGGCCGGAACACGGTGTTCATTGAGGCGGGAACCCATGCCCGTGAGTGGATCAGCATCAGTACCGCCCTTAACTGCATATACCAGCTGACGGAGCGCTACACCCGCAATATCGATGTGCTGCGGAAGTTGCGCTTCATCATCGTTCCGCTGGTGAATCCCGATGGTTATGAATACTCCCGCACCAAGGTAATTATTTTATTTAAAATTTAAAAATACGTTGCAGGAAACCATTCCTTCTTTAGAATCCCAACTGGCGCAAGAACCGACGACCCCACAAGTCCACCAAGTTCGTAGGCACGGACTGCAATCGGAACTACGACATATTCTGGGGCAGCGCTTCTGGCAAGATCAACCGGAACACGTACAAGGGCGATCGACCCTTCTCCGAACTGGAGACGCGGTCGATGCGCAACATACTGGACCGGCTTAGTCCCAATATGCTGTTCTTCCTCTCCCTGCACTCGTATGGCCAGAGCATCATGTATCCGTGGGGCTATAGTCGCGACGCTCCGCAATATTGGCGCGAGCTTAGCTCACTGGCCAACTTTGGACGCAGTGCAATCAAGTCGTATAACGGCAGGGAGTATCGGACAGGTAGCATCAGTTGCTTGACCAAACGCACCATCGCCGGCTCCGTGGTGGACTATGTTTACGGTGTGCTTCGGGTGCCTATGGCCTTGGTAATGGAGCTGCCGTCGCGAGAGCTTGGCTTCCAGCCACCGGTCGAAATGATCAGCCAGATTGGCCACGAAAGCTGGTACGGCATTCGTGAGATGTGCAAGCGTTCCTACGACCTGCGCACCCAAATCAATCGCGAGAACGAGCCTCCGCTGCCGCGACAGGCGCGCTACATTTCGGAGGCCGATAAGGGGGAATCGGTGCCTACGGATAATGCCCCACCGGCCAACGAGAAGACTCCAGCGTCGGTCGGTGGTGGCGATGCCGCCCAAGCAAATTCCACGCCCAAGAAAAAGAAACGGGTGAAGCGCACAATGAGGGCACAACACGAGACCATCCTCCGTTTGCAAAGTTCCAAGCCAGCCGCTGTACCGAAATCCCTGCCAGCCGGACTCTTCCCGCGCCAGCTACCAAACTCGGCACCACCAAGGAGACCCGGACGTGGCAGCGGAGGCGGTGGTGGCGATGGCATGATTCTAACTACGCATGGAAAGCTACCTATTTCCTCAACAATGCCACTAGGAGTGTTTCTCTAAGCTGGAGCCAGTTTGTGATTAAGTGCTTAGATGTTTCCATGCCTGAAAATTGTTAAGATCCGATTGTAAGTCCAACTGGCCAGAGCTGTCTTTATACTGCAGGCATAGTTTAACATCGTTGCCTTCAGTCCTGTTGTAGTTCCCAAAGTTCAAAAACGAAAGCCAGGTTCTGAGCATACATAGATCAAACCATAGCTTATGTTATGGGTAAAGATGTAGAACGCTTGTGAGTGCTTAAAAGCAGCCTAAGGCCTCTGAACAATATTTCAAAAGCCTCAGCCCAAAACTAGAGGGCAAAACCATTTGATTGATAAGATCTTATTGCTTTCCAAGAGAAACAATCATATTTGGTTTCTTTGTAACGATAGTGTGTTTTATATTGAAAATAATATGTTAATTCGCGCAAATTCACAATGTGTCTGTTCCATAGCGAGAGTACTTAAAGACTAATACAACAAAATCATTATTGTTGAGAGAGTTACTTATCATTGATGGTTGGCACCCTGGGTGCAGCGTATTTCTGGCGCAGTTTGTTGTAGACCTTGCGATCCTGTCGAGAAATAAAGCATAGTTAGAAAGCAGCTACATATGTGAAACACAACCCCTTTCCTAACCTGTTCATTAACTGAGGGGCGGAGCTGAAGTAGAGCCTCCTTGAAATGCTCGTTGCTTACACACAGATCGTCAGGGTTGGTGTTGCCCTCGTTCAGAGATTGGCGCAGGGCGAACATAGAGGCCTGCTTAACCAGTCCAGCCAAATCGGCACCGGTGTAGCCATCAGTTTGTGCGGCAATCGAATCGAGATTCACATCCTCAGCCAGCACAGGACGCTTTCCGTTCTGCATTAAAGATAAATGTTTACTGCCTATTTGATCCCTCGAAAGATCAGGATTAACTCACCTTTGTGGTGGCTTTAAGAATATCGGCACGCTCGCTTTCCTCCGGTAGGCCCACGTAGAGAATTGTGTCCAGACGACCTGGACGCAGAATGGCTGGATCGATTATATCGGGTCTATTGGTTGCCGCCAATATGTAAACACCCTTGCGCTCCTCCACACCGTCCATTTCGGTCAACAGTTGGTTGACAATGCGGGTACCGGAGTTGTTGCCATCGCCGCCATCGGAACGCTTGGGACAGAGCGAGTCGAACTCGTCAAAGAAGATGACGCAAGGTGACGAGTTTCTGGCACGTTGGAAGCAGGCGCGCACAGCACGCTCGCTCTCGCCAACATACTGCAAAATATCAGAATGGATTAGCTTTAACATAAACAGTATTTTGATTCCCTATAACTCACCATGTTCATCAGCTCTGGACCCTTCACCGATATGAAGTTTATGCCAGCCTCATTCGCAATGGCCTTGGCCAGGAGGGTTTTGCCGCAACCAGGCGGACCGCAGAGCAGAACTCCAGAGGGGGCCGTCAGCCCAAGGCGTTCCAACATATCCGGATACTTGACCGGTGCCAGCACAGCCAGCTTAAGCTCTTCGCGAATATCTTTTAGGGCTCCAATGTCGTCCCAAGTGGTGTCCGGCACCGTAACAAAGCCCTCACGCTTGGCCGATGGCTGCATCCCCTTGATGGCTTCAAGGAAATCGGCCAGAGTGAGATAGAAGTGTGGATCAGTGAAATCATCGGGGGGATTGTCCAAAAAGTTGGTTAGCTCAGCCAGAGTAGGCTCGTAATATTCGTCCACATTCTGCTCAGCGGAACCATCCTTCGAAGCTTTGTCCTCTTTCTCGTCCTCTTCCTCGTCCTCGTCCACCTCCATTTTGTCCGTTGACTTCTTAATCTCGCCATTAGTCGGCGCAGCCTCCTTGGAGGTTTTAGTTTCACTTTTATCTTCAGCTTCAGTGTTCTCGACTTCCTCCTTATCTTCATTAGATTTCTCCTTTTCATCGTCATTCTCCGGCGCTGCCTTTTTGGGACTCTTAGATTCAGCCTTATCGCCATCAGCTTCGGCTTCCATTTCGTCCTCCTCGTTTTCCTTCTTATCCCCATCAGCATTCGGCTCTGCATCCATTTCCTTCTCGGAAGTTTTGTCCTCGGCCTCCTCAATAGGCTCATCGTCATCCAGCGTAACAGTGGTCATATTCATCTCATTGGCCTTATGCAGTTCCCGGAACTTCTTTAGGGACCTGTTCTTCACAGCCACGTTAGCGGCACGGCAAACGAGAGCCATTAGGTCGGCGCCAACATAACCTGGTGTTAGCTCAGCTATCTTATCATAGTTTAGCTTGGGATCTACGGTCAATGTTTCGCACTGAAGGCGAAGGATCTCTCGACGCTCCTTGCGCGTAGGTATGCGCAGGGCGAATTCGTGATCAAAGCGACCGATACGACGCAATCCGGGATCGAGAACATCAGGACGCGTGGTGGCCGCAATGACTATCACTGAATGGCCATGCTCGTTGATCCTCAGGTTGTCCAAGCTGCTTATTAGCTGCGACACAATACGGCGGTTCATGTCCTTAGCAGCGTGTTGGCGATCACCGGCAATGGCATCAATTTCATCGATGAACAAAACACAGGGTGAGTAGGACAGGGCCTGTTCAAAGACCTCGCGTATACGCTCCTCAGACTCGCCGGAGATGCCACCAACTAGCTCCGTGGCCGGCACTTCGAGCAGCGGCATCTTCAATTGCTACAAACATAAACAGAAACATTCGTTATGACTAGTGAGGATAACGTGAGCATCTTCAAAACTCACTCCACTTATGGCACGGGCCAGAAAAGTCTTGCCGCAGCCGGGTGGTCCGTGCAGCAAGATACCCCTCGAGGGCATCAACCCCAATTGGAAATAGAAATCCGGCGACTTGATGTGGATGAACATCTCGCAAAGCTCCTTTAGTGTATCCTCCATGCCGCCAATTTCGCGGAAGCACTCCGAGATGTGCTGCACCTCCAGCTCCTTTTTGTACCTACGGGGTCGGCTTTGGCTTTGGCTGTGGCCTCGTTGTTGTTGGTTCGATTGGTGATGGTAAGCCTGCTTAGTCGAAGCAGCAGCCGCAGCAGCAGCAGCAGGATCGACCGAATGAGGCTTGTTGAACGGTTTATTAGGAGCCTTGTGGCCTGTTGCATCATTCCCAATACTGCCCTGAGCAACATTCGGTTTAGCTACTAAATAAATAAGTTATTTTTAACAAATATTTAGTGCACAGTAAAGAAATAAAGTCCTACCTTTCTTTGAAATCACCGGTATCTCAGGTGCATCGTTCATTAGGCGCTTCAAGGCGTTGGCCTGGTGAGGTGTTGCTGCCGCCGCAGCCGCAACTGGAGCCACAGCGGGAGCCGGAGCTGAAGCTAGAGTCGGGACAGGAGCGTCTCCATTTGTGGCATTGGTATCATTGTCGTTGTCTTCGTCTCCACTGGATATATCGATGGGTTCGTTCAAAGTTTTTGGCGCCATTTGCTTGCTGGAATGCGAATACAAATTATTTAGCATGTTGTTCATCACACTGTTGTTGGTGGTGGGTTGGGCTTCGGAGTCCGGGCTGGAGGAGCCGTCTTCTGAGCTGTCCGCCTTGTCCAAGTTGTAGCTCTCCGAGATGATGGCGAAAGCTGTAAACATTCATGTTTTATTAACTACTCTCAGGTCCAGGCCACGCCTTCTTCATGGCTTACCTTGATGCACCAATTGCTTGAAGGGACCGAATTTGCGACGCCTATAGTCTGGATATGTGTTCATCAACTCCTTGGTCATCTGCTTTATGTCCAAGTAGGTCTCGCCGATGTGCTCCTCGAGGTACTGTCGTTGGGAATCGAAGGAAAGGATAAATTAGAACAGCCTGCAAAACATAACCTTGTTTCCGTCGTGCCCATATTCGGCGCCCTTACAAAAGGGTTTTTTCGCTCTTCCTCGCGATTTGCCGGCTATCGGCGCTGGCTGGCGGCGCGGCGTGGTGGCTCGCGATGGAAAAGGAAATAACTCGCGGATCAAACTAACTCACCTTCTTTACACGAATCGATATCAAAGTGTCATGCAGCAATGGCTTGGTCTTCTCCATATTAAGGGTCGATTAAACAAAACAAGAATAGAATATAATTTGCCGCTCGCCAAATGCAAACGACGCCTACGTCCCGATAACTTTTGTTTGCACGTTTCCACTCACCTGTGTTTTGGTTAGGACGCGAATTATTCGATAGTTGTATTTACAAAAATATAAATTAATTATCTATAATCTAGATTAAGTTGTAAAAAAGATTAAATGACAAGGACTACCGCTGACAATGCATTTTTGCTTGTCATCGCTTTGCACAAAACCCGATAATTTAAAAAGCATGTCAAATTTCATTACTTTTGAAATAAACTACTTAATTAAATTATCTTAGTCTTAGTCATTGAACAAATACAAAATATTGGGTAGTTACACTTTACAGTTAACACTCACCGGAACCTGGATTTTTGTCACAATTTTATTAAAAGAAGAAAATTTTATTATTAATAATTAACTTCCTTTAATATCGGATTGAACGTTGTGCTCCTTTCGAAGAACAAATGAAAATTACTTTGACTGGCAGTTCTGCTTGCCAAATCAGTGCCAAAATCATGTTGACATTAAAAGCATGGCTTATTTCATTTAAAATGCAACAGGCAAACTTCAAATTTAATTAATGGACTAAATTTATAGCAATATTTTTAAAAAGAGCTCTTAAAAAGAAACGTTTCTAGCATTCCCTTGAAATGATTTTGTAATTATAGCTATTATTATTTTTGCATTTCTTTTTAGATAGTCACGCAAGCTATCGATATATACGCGATTGCCGCGCTATCCCAATCAGCTGGTCGCAGTCGTTATCTCGCTCCGACACTCTCTCCCCGCCTCTCACTCTCTCGCTCGCTCGCGCGAACAACTGAGTAGTCGTTGGGTTTTTTTTTTTGTTCGAAGTACTCAAATTCAATGTGCTTTTACATCAACAAACGCTGGTCCGCGCAATAAGTGAGGTGTGTGAATTATGCGGCGCAGCAGCCAACAGGAATGATGCACTCCGCCTGCACCCCGAACTGAGCACCGAGCGAGCGCGTTGTTGATAAATGAAATCACAATCCCCACAAATCCGAGCGAATAAAGAACTGAACTGAACTGAACAAAAAAGAAAGCGCGATGTGCGACGGTGAAATTTGCGAGCCAGTGACTCAGCCACGTTCCGAGGGCGGCGGCGGCGGCGGACCGTCCGGAGCGACGGAGCAGGAGCTGCGAGTAAGCTACATCGATAAGCAGCCCGGCGAAATGCACCTGACCAACGGTGGAACAACCGAGACGCCGATCCCGGTGCAGGTGGATCCCCTTCAGGTGGCCCACTGGGCCGTCGAGGACGTGACCAGCTGGGCCAACCAATCGGATCACTTTTCAAGGAGCTTGATTGAATGCCTGCGCCTGGAGGCCGTCGACGGCGAGGTCCTGCTCTCCCTCACCGAGGACGACGTCCGGGACATGCGCTACCGTCTGGGATATAAGCTCACCTTTGGCGAGCTGAAGAAGTTCTGGATTGCGGTCCTCCGACTCCAGTTGCTGGTGAAGAACAGTGCTGCTGACTCCGTGCTGCTGGGCATCCAGAGCCACGGTGCCCATTGCGCCTACGTGCCACTGGCAACAACCGCAGGACCGCCTTCCACATCAACGTGTCCCTGCCCGCTGCCCGAGTGCCCCAGCACTGTGTCCGACTGCGAGACTTACTTGCGCTTGGGCGGGCGCTATATAGCGCCCGAGTACTTTAAGACCGCCATGAGCTTAGGTGAGTCCGCCGCCTTCCACGGCCGCCCCCCCTTTCAATTACGAAGGTCAATTGTTCATTGATTGTTTCTCTGGGCTTATCGGTCGTGTGCCAATTGTCGGGAGCGTTTGCTATAACGCAGTTGGTTGGCAAAGTCCGCCTAGCACTTCCCTTCTGATAACTCTGAGAAATAGAGGTTTCCCCATGCAGTTTAGTGTCATAAATGTTCAAGTCTTTTTGGTGTTTGTCTTATTTAAAGCAAGTCTTATTTGTAATTGTTTTACTGTAAAATGTTTAATATTCTTAAATATTAAACCAATTTTACGTCATCATAACCGTGAAATTATTGGTTTCCCCATGCAGTTTAATGTCATGCTTGCTGCCAAACGTGGCTAATTAAATGCATACTAATTATTACATGACAATGTAGTAGTAGCACTTATTGTAAGTGTTTTAAGCCCTTTTAATCTGATTACTAAGAAATAAAGGGTCTTTGAAATGTCATTGTAAAACTAGGCACTGATTCCTTTCCACAAAACATTTCCCATTTGATAAGAGGCTTCCCCCAATGTCGCACATACTTGAACTATTTATGATTGCCTACGTCACTTTATGAGGTCTTTGTGTTATATATAGCCATATAGAAAGCAGGCTTTTTATAAACTTTTCATGTGATTACTGAGAAATAGTTTTGCATTGCAAATAGGATAGTTTCTGTTTAAAAAATACCTAATTATAGTCTTAGTTAAGGGGTATTTTGTCTAAAATATTAGTAAATAAATCAGAGAAACCTTTCCCAGAAATTTTCTAAATATGGTACTCAAAGTAATAATTTAATCTAAAAACTCGTAATCTTTCCGCCAACCTTTCGATACGGTAATCTCATAAGAACCGGCATCTGTCAGAGTTCAATGTCACACTCTATAAACGGCTAGCTAAACGCGTCACTATTGTTATAAAATTAGTTCCACGAAATCGTAATTAGACTCCCAAACCCTTACTTTCCCAGAAATAAAGGGCTTCCCTTCGGGATCCAATGGCGGCGCACACTTACAACAATATAACGAGTAAGATGCGTAACGCGTGTACATTGTTTGTTCATTACCCCTAATACGTCACTCTAATCATAATTATAGTTTCTAGGCTTTTGTGACGCTTTACTATTATTTATTTTGAGCATTTTGGAGGCTATATGTGGAGACACCGCTCGCATTTATTTATGTACTCAATGGGGATCTCGCCTCTCGTTCTGGCTTGTATTGTTTTTAGCCATGTGCGCTTAGCTTCACGGGGTTTGTGTAACTTTGCGTGCATTAAATTTCAAATTCCGATTGTTTATAGGCTACCCTTCAAGCGGCTGACTTACTTTACGGGGAAAAGTCCGCAACAGTTTAGCGACAACGAAACCATAAACACAGTTGACAATCAATTAAAGTTAAAGCCTATAGCTATTAATTTATGTAATTTTATAGAATAAGTTTTTAGATAAATAAAAATTAGGAAATCGAAACCCTTTGCTCCATCAGACTTGCACATACCTCAGTAACCTTATTTCCCAACCTAGTAACCCAATTTCCTCTCGAAAGAGAGCATTTGGAATATTTAAATGAACATAACTTGGCACTTATGTTATCTAGGATAATTCCCTATCAGTCCATTATTTTTTGATAATGCGTTTATCACAACAGGCTGTGTTTGTTTTGGTTTCTTTTATCATGGCCATTTCAATAGATAAGTCAAAATTTGGCCAGATAAAGCCTCAAAGAGATAATTCCTTTCTTAGGCAGTCAAGATGTTTGTATTATTGCGTTTAAATATTAATAATAATTGATTTAATATAGTTGAAAAGTGGTTTAACGGATAGTTTTATTATTTTAATACAACTTAAATTAAAGAACTTCTATTTCAAAAGTCGTAATGAATCCGAAATTAGCTTAAAAGAATTATACTTTGAATTCAAAACCTTATAACTAATTTTTTCATACGCATTAATAGAGTTAGTCACAGTTTTCAGATCGACATAGTACCCATATATTTTCGCTCTATTGCAGCCTACTCGTTCGTGGTCACTTGGATAACGTCATTCGTCATGGTGATTGTGCACGAGCGGGTGCCGGACATGAAGCGTTATCCCCCGCTGCCCGATATCTTCCTGGACAACGTGCCGCACATCCCGTGGGCGTTCAACATGTGCGAGATCACCGGATCGCTGCTATTCACCATATGGCTTGTTGTACTGATCTTCCATAAGTACCGCATGGTGCTCCTGCGACGTTTCTTTGCCCTGGCGGGCACCGTTTTTCTGCTGCGCTGCGTCACCATGCTGATCACCTCACTGAGTGTGCCGGGAACGCATCTGCAGTGCAACCAGAAGGACTTTGCCATCGATGATCCCAATGTGGACATGGTGGGCGCATTGATCATCCGGATGACGCGCGCCTATCGCATCTGGAGCGGCCTGGGCATGTCCATACAGGGAGTGCGCACCTGCGGCGATTACATGTTCAGCGGTCACACGGTGGCACTCACTCTCCTCAACTTCTTTATCACAGAGTGTGAGTGCATCAAGTTGCTTTAGTTGTTTTTAGTTTAACTAACTTATCGTTTTATCCTTGCAGACACTCCACGAAATTTGTACTTCCTGCACACGCTCACCTGGCTGCTCAACATGTTCGGCATCTTTTTCATCCTGGCCGCCCACGAGCACTACTCCATCGATGTGTTTGTGGCCTTTTACATCACCTCGCGTTTGTTTCTCTATTATCATACTTTGGCCAACAATCGGGTGAGTACTCTGAAGGTTCTAGCGTTGCGAAGATGCCACCTAACCAAGTTCTCATTCGTCTTCTTAGGCTCTCATGCAAAGCGACTCGAAGCGGACGCGTGTTTGGTTTCCCATGTACAGCTATTTCGAGAGCAGAGTCGATGGAATGGTGCCCAACGAATTTGATACGCCCGGCTCACTTATTGATGGCATCATAGATCAGATTTTCTGGCTCAAGGACCAAGTGATCTTAACCATAAAACGCCTTTGGGTGGACTCTCATTCTCCCCTGTCCACCAAGTCATCGATTCAGATCTTTGGCTCGGACTCTGATGAATTTGTGCACAACACATCAACCTTTTATAGTCCGCGTCCGTCGACGACTGACGGCGTTAATCATACTGCAGCATCTGCCACAGCAACGCCAACGTCTGGGTCGCCAAAGAGTTTGCATGCGCAGAGGAAGAACGTCAGGGACGTCAACACTGATCCATTCTCCGCCGCTGCCGACGCCTCTACCTCGCAGACGCCTGCCAAGAGTACACCGCTGAAGCAGAAGAAGGTGCTCTGATTTCCACAGCCATTTCCGCTCTTCCACACCTGTTTATCCGATGTCGTTCTTCGAAAAGCAACAATGTGCTGAAATCAACCACAACACCGACTGATATTTTTATTTCGAAATTTCCCTTTCTCCTTACTGTTACAGCACCTTCCCCTTATCCCAATCCTCTTCCTCCATTGTATTATTATATGCATTCTACCATTCGTAGTGCCTTCCGGGTCATTCCCCCCCTTCTAGTACGCCGACATGATGTCCCTAAAGCCTTTCCCTTAGTTCTTTTTTGCCGGGAGATGCTCCGTATCGGCTAATAATCGATGATCATGATGATGTTTTTAAAACCCTCCTCATTCCGTTCAATTCGGCTTTGAACTAAATGTATTTATTAATTGAAGAAGACTTCTAATGCATTATTATTATTATTATGTAATTGTAAGCATATGAAACAACTGTATTTTTAGTTAATTAGTTAATAAGTTTGGAAAGTTTTGTTGAACGCACAAGAATCAATAAATAAAAAGTGAATATTTCCAGAGCCTGTAAGTGGGAGTTAAGAAAGAATACGCTTCCATGTTTGAGAATACAAAGATCTAGAAAGTGCGTAGTGTACGCACAGATCTAGAATGCTTGAGAATACGCTTGCCGGTACGCTATATGCGTATAAGATGTAGCTGACTCTAGATCGCTGTTTCTGAATCTTAAACAAAATTTAAAGAGTCTTAAAAAACACATGTGCAAAAAATTAAAAATTCATGGCCTTACTCATCATGTTATAAGGACTTTGTTGAAAATATTTGTATAATTTGCAACTGAAGTTTAAAGTTTTGTAATTGTATGTTTAATGTCTTCCAACGATTAGTTTTTAATATTATTCTGAATTTTTCAAATCCAACGGCTAAGCCCAGAGACCTTATAAAGTATAAGATGCATAACGCGCATACATTATAATTGCTATTTTCCAGAAATTTGCTCGCAGAATTCCGTAAATATAATATAATGCAAGCTCCCGAAAACGAGTGTAAAAATATAGTATGGCGTTGCACATCTTAATATTTACTCTATTTTTGGTCCATCTTACCTCAAGATATCCAAAAGCGTAAAACCTTCATTAAACGAACGTAAACCATTACAATGAACTATTTCCACAAGCAGAATGAATAGCTTTAAAAATGAAAAGACCAGCGAGCGGCGGCTTCTACAATTCATCATTTTATTTTTGTTTGTTTTTCTTTCTTTTTTAATATAAAAATGGCATTTCTTTACTAATTTTAAGTTTAAATTACTAATGTAAAGTATGTATGATTGCGGTAATTTGAAAAATATATATTTATATATCATTTATATGTCATCCTCATATACTTGTATATATTCTTCAAGGTGCGAAAGAAAATATTTGTAATGAACATGAACCGTCTCTTCTGTTGTATCAAGCGTATATAATATGTATTTATGAAAGCGTTCAATTTGACTTAAAGAATAACGTGTTACTTTCCCGTATGTTGTAAAGCAAATTGTTGTTTTTTTTGGGTGTTTACATTACTTTGCGATAATTCACATCAAAGGAAGAAACAATTAACAAACGATATAATCGAGAGAAGAGACAAAGTCAGACAAAGCGATCATCGTTGCCTCGCCTTGGTACAAGTACAACTAATATACGATGCAAAAATAAACTATGAAAAGTGTGTACTTCATGAGTAGTGAGTTCTCTTTGTGTGTATATTCCTCTCGCAGGCTATACTATTCAAAAAACAATATTTTTCATGTAGTTTGATGCCTTATTTGCTATATGTACTTAACATATTGTTACCAATTCGGCTTTTGTGTTATGTACGAAGCTAACGTTTGAGGTTTCATTGAATCGTTCTCGCTACGGATGCACCTTCATCGCATTATTATTATTATTATTATTATATGTATCTGTGTGCATATATGTAGTTCTTTCTCATATAAGATATTTGTCATTTTTATTTAGAATTTTCGTTATGTGAAAAACATAAATTTAACAAGATTATTGGTTGGTTTCCTTCTTCTGTTCTTTTGATGCTGCTTGCGGCTTAATTCTTCATCCTTTCGCTGCTGCTAACCGATACAATATATAATGTATGTAATTCTAGGCGTAAACTATAACTGCTTCCTTTGCATGTATTTCAAAATATATATTAAACACAATGTCGTATGCTGTAGTTCTTCTCTTTTTTTGTAGTTTTTGTTTGTTTTGTTTAGTTTCCTTATTTGTTTTTGTTTCTTTTTCTTTTTAGTTTAAATGAGGGCTGTTGTTGCTGTTGCGGTAGATCTACCGTCACATAAGATCGTAGTGCAATTATTAATTTCTGTTTAGTGAGGCTCGAGGGCTCCTCACACAGCCTTACGACAGATCTGAAAAGAGAAAATAGAAATAAATTAGTAAGTATCTTGGCAAGTATATGGGCATGCACGAAACTCACAGCTAGGCGCTGCCTCGTAGCGACGCTGTATCTGATCGTATGTGAACTTGACGAAGGCATCGTACTGCTCGGCCAGCTTGGCGGTCAGCACGGACTCGTAGCGCTCCCGCAGCTGATTCTCGCGCTCCTTGATCATGCTCTCGCAGATGAGCTGGACCTGCTTGAACGTGAACAGCGCCTTCTCGCCGTGACGCATCAGGTTCGGTGGGCTGTCCGGGCGGCGCGGGCTCTCCGGTCCCATCTCGGATCCGCTCGACTCCGAGTCCTGCATGCGCTCCAAGGCGGCCGCAGTGATCGGCAGCTGTTTGCGCTTGTGCAGTCTCTTGATCTCGTTGCACAAATTCTCGGCCATTTTGTCTAAAAATATCGAAGGTATAATTAACATATTTAATTTATAATTTAAGTGAGTTGTCTCACTAAGTGATGGCCTTACCTGGTGACATCTTGGCCAGCGATGCCTCGCTGAATGGACTCGGCTCGGTGGTGTCCTTGGCGAATCGGTTGCTCGGCGTGTGCGGCAGCCCGGCTGAGGTGCTGGGTCCATCGCGGTCACGCGACGGCGACGCGGGAGTGGCGCTGTTCCCGGCCTGGCCGAACGGATTACAACGACGGCGCTTCGGCGGGCGCTGGTTCATCGACTCCCAGTCGAGGGCGCGTTTTAGTGTTGCACAAGCCATCGCTATGATTGTTGTTATCCGCGAAGCGGTCCTGCTGGAGTTATAGCGATAGTAATCACTTGCTGATTGTTGCGGGATGCGCTATGAGAACAGAGGCGTCGTCTGTAACGGGGAAGCAAAATATGAATGATTGAAGTGAGGCCGAGTGAACACCTTGCTGAGAGATGAAAGACCTGAAACTGGTTTTAAGGAAAAAACAGGATTCACTGGCCGCACAAATACACTCACGCACAGGCAGGCAAGAGAATACAATAAAAGAAAATGGTGCAGCGATTTATGGCCTGCTCCCAGTGCTGGCCATTTAACTATTTTTAGCTAAATTAAGCTGGTAAAATAAGCGTTCTTTATCTTATCACTTTTAGGCCATGGTTGAGAGATAACTAGATGCTTTAATGCTAAAAATACAGTGAATAGATCTTGGAAATTTACGAGCTAAGCAAATATTTAATAAGTCGTTTATAAGGATTATAATAATAGGAACAACGCTCAAGATCTCAAAAACTTTTTCCATCATGAACTATTTTTAGAGATCAAGAAATATTCGAAAGTTTATAAGTTTTATATATAAGTTTATTCACATTTTTTATAAATAACCGAATAAATCAACGCTGAACATGAAAAAAAAGCTATTAAGAGGAGATTAATATTGCCAAGCTTTAGCTTTTCTAAGAAAACAATTCATAAAACTAAAACCCCAATAAAATGTATGCTTTTAGATGCCAAGTTCGCTTAACTATAATGACAGTAATGACGCTGACAACCAAGATATTCACATCAAAAGAGAATTGGAAAGAAAGAAGATTAACAGGTGTGTTCCGATTATCACATTCGCCAAGATTTCACAAAAATTGAATACTACTTTTAAGGGAAAAGTATTGAATATAAAATAGCTTATTAAGTTTAGATTACTTTTTATACAAGTTTACATTTCTCCCTTATTAACTTGAGTTTTCCATGAACTGAAAGCCCTACTGTACTTGACTCATAGATCATGTTAATGAATTTAGCTAATTTTTGGGACCATAGCTTTTTTGCTAGCCAGAAACCGACCTGCACCGATGTCCTGTAAGCAGCTGTGCTGCTTTCGCCGCAGGAAAAGGGCGACTCCGATGCCGAGTCCCTGAAGGAGGAGAAGAATACGAAGAACCGAAGAAACGATGTATGGCGCAGCGCAATTAAAGGACGGCGGACAATCAAAACCACCACGACAAAGGCAAATGCATAGCAATGCAGAGACGAGGGCGCAGCGGCGAGGCGGGCGGTGAAGAAAGAAGAGTGTAAACTGTAATCCAATGCCAGAACACGAACAACCACCGTGGAAACTACGCAGGATAATGTGCGTGTTCTTCGCTTCTCATTCTCTTGCCCCACTCTCCTTTCCACTGCTTTTTCGTTGCAGCGGCAGCTGTACCAGCTGTTTTTCACACACACACACTCGCACAATTACACTCATATGAGAGCACACCCGAGAGTTCGATTGACCGAAATCATTCCGCAACACGTGTGTGTGTGTACAAGTGCATGTGCGCTTTTACGAAGCAATTTTCACCTTTTTTATTTTAGTATTAACAATATTTAATACGTTTTGGGGTTTTACGTGACAAATACCATGCCAGAGATTAGTTTAAAGAAACCGAAATGACAGCAGCAGCAGCAGCAGCAAGCTAATGCGATCACACTGGTCGTCTCGCTCTTGCACACACACACACACGCACACAATTGTGAGTTGGAATGTTGATTTCGTGAAATTTTAAAAATGGTCGAAACGCATATCATTATCAGCTCAGCTCCCTGGAAAGCTTGGCACTTTTCACACCATTGCACTTACGTTATTTTGCTTTTGGGCGCTGCGATGGCGATTTCCGCTATATCTTGCTGTTCGCTTTCTGCACCACTTCACACGCGCTTTATTTACTTTTTTATTGTGCCACTACTCCGCTGGCACATACGCACGCACATTAGGGTCCCAACTTTAATGGACTTTTATTTGTTTAATCTTATATTATTAAATAGTAGTATTGCTTGCTGGTTGTTTTGAGCAGTATTTCAAAGGCCACTGAAATGCACTGTCTGTTGGTGATTCTGCTGTTTTTATTTTACAAATTTTCGTCTCGGTTTGGGATTCTTGGGAAAAATGGACGACGATGCGTGATGGAGCCAGTGTTGCCAAATGCAAACTGGCTTTTCCCCTAAAAAATCTCAAAAAGCTGAAATTTCCAATAATCTGGGAACATGTCCGTCCAATTGGCGTGGAAATGAAACGGTCACTTTTCAAAAGTTTCAAAGTTTTTTTGTGAAATGAATAGTATTAGCTTATAAATTTAAATTATATACAATTACATTTAAAACATGTTTTTCAAAGAATTTCATATCGAAAAAATAATATAAAAATATATTTTGTCTTTGCAAATCGTGGTACCTGTTTAATGGCCTGAGAAAAGCTATTTGACTGTCCAATAACGCAAAATCCAAAATAAAACATTAATAAATGACCGCAAAATCCAAAATAAAACTTTAATAAATTAATTTCCTATTATGTTTAAAAATAATTTTGTCCTTTGCAATTATTAATTTACAATTTTACCAGCGTTCCAAATAAAGACACACAGCAGTACTTTCATTCTTAAATTCTGTTTCACATAATCCTGGTAGTAGAACCAGAACCTCTATATTATTTAAAGAAATAAAAATATATTTATATATATAAATTATTAAGTTATAGACTTGTAATTTTTTAAATAAAATAATATGAAGATATTTTAATAGATTTTTAGATATGGGTTAAATAAAATATGTATTTTTAGCTTGAAACTAGCTAAAATGATTTTTTCCCGCAGTTGGCAGCCCTGCGGCGGATTGTTGTTACGCGAGCGATTTTTTAGTTTTGATTTCTAGTCAAGTTTATCAAAGAAATTGTCTAGAATGTTGACTCTACGCAGCGCTCCGAGGTTGAGCTTTCGGTAGGCTATAACTCTGCATAATTAAATCTTAAGAAAATGACTCACATTATCCGTTTTTCCTGCCAGCTTCCTGCTGCCGGCTGCCTACAAAAACGTGGGATTGGCCAGCTTCTCCTCACAGTCCAAAAACGACGATGGCTACTCCTCCTCAGACGACGAGAAGCCCACCAAGAAGAAGGATAAGCCCACGGAAACGGCGGCCCAGCGCTTGAACCGGCTGCTGGGCACCATGCAGGCCACAGACCAGCTCTCTCCAGCAGACTTCCCGCGTCCGGGCGATGCCACTCGCCGGCGCAGGGAGGCCCAGAAACAGGAGGCAGCTTCCAAGAATGTCCTCACCGCAGCAAAGAACATTGCCAGCATGCTGGGCACGAGTGAGAGCGACAAGAAGCAGACCGAGTCGGAGCTGCTGGCCAAGCTCCTGGGACACGGAAGCAACGAATCTGCTCCAGCAACGTCTGGGGACGACAAGGCGGCGGATGCTACTGCAGCTCCAGCTAGCGAAAAGGAACTCAACCTAAGGTGAACATCATTTTAAAGTAACAACTTATGTTTATTACATTTCCGACTTCCTCCCGCTAGCGAGTTGATCGTGGGCATGAAGATCGATCGTCGCCAGCAGCCACAGCAGCTGGAGCAGACTCGCGGGGAGTACGTTCGCCGTTCGTTGGCCTCCCGGGCAACGTTGCAGTCGCGGGATCGCCACCAGCAGCAGCGCCCGCAGAGGCATATTAAGCGCGAGGCTGAATCCTTTACGGGCAGCGTGAACTTGTACGGCGGCGAGCCGCTCGGAATATTCAAGGAGGACGCCCAACAGCTGCCCATTTCCCAGGACATCCTGGCCACTTGGTCGCATCTAAGTCAGCGGGACCTAAGCCTGCAAGCTGCCCATCCGCCGGCCAACTACTTCAAGCAAATGGCTCTGTGGACGGACCAAGGCAAGGTCTGGCGCTTTCCCATCGACAACGAGCAGGACTGGTCGGCGGAGGATGTGAACGTGGACTTCTCCGAGCACATTTTCCTCGAACAGCATCTGGAGGGATGGTGTCCCGACAAGGGGCCCATTCGTCACTTCATGGAGCTCGTCTGTGTCGGTCTCTCCAAGAATCCCTATGTGACGGCCCAAGAGAAAAAGGATCATATTCTTTGGTTCCGCGACTACTTCGAGGCGAAGAAGGACATACTCAGAGACCTGATAGCCAAGGAGCCGAAGAGCAAAAGTATTTCCGCCTAATATCTTTGTTTTTGAATATTTGTTAAAAATATATTTTTTGCTTTATAAGACCGACGATATATAGCGTATATATATATATATGATATTGTGTAGAAATATGTGTGTGTGTGGAGTCCGTTATGTATATATATATCCAAGTGTATAAACCTAATACTTCAAAGGCTGTGCAGAGGACTGTGCGCGGAATGTGTGAGCAGCCGGCGGCAAGCGGGGGCTTCAGAACAGCAGGATACGCTTCTCCACCGTCTTGCGGCAGATGGGACAGCCTTCGATCTGGTCGCCGCACATCTGGCACGTGCCATGGCCGCACAGGAAGACCATATTCTTGATGCGATCAAAGCAGACGGGACACATGGTCTGCAAAAATAAAAAAAATCGTTAATATTTCGTTACAGAAAACTTTGTCAAGCCACTCACCTGCTCCTTGATGTCCTGCAGCTGCTGCTTCAGCTTCTGCACATCGTCCATTTGGAAGTTGTTGACATTGGATGGGGCCACCATCACGCTGCCAGCAGCTGCCGCCGCTGCGAGATTCGACATATTCGAGGAGGCGGCTGCCAGCAGATTGTTTTGACTGTTCAACTGATTGCTGCTGCCGGCAACCGGCGTGACCACCGTGTTGTTCATCGGCATGCTATGGCCGGTGGCATTGGCGCAGGCTGCTGCTGCCGCCGCAGCTTCCATGAATCTCTCGTCAGGCAGCGGCAAGGCCACACCACCTCCAGCTGCCGCTGCCGCGGTTACCTTCTCCGGCCGTCCAATTCCACCGCAGCAGAGACTAAATGAGAGCATCTCGTCGATCTGGGTGCGACAGAGGACGCATTTCTTCATCAGGGCACTGCAGTGCTCGCAGGCCACCATGTGGCCGCAAGGCCTAAAGAAGACGGCTGCCCTTCGATCCGAGCAGACCAAGCACTCGTCAATCTTCTCGCGGGAGGAGACTGTCTCGCGACAAATAAGGCACTTCTTCACCCTGGGAGCGCAGGTCTCGCAGCAACTGACATGGCCACATGGCTTGAACACCGTATCCCTCTTGGCATCCGAGCAGACGAGACATTCATCCAGACTGGCCGACGATTTCGGGGGATCCACGTGCAGCGATTGGCTCATTTCATTGGAGATTCCATTGAGCCCAAAGGCGGAGGAGGAGGCGCCGGCAGCGGCAAAGGTGGAGGAAGCCGACACACTGGTCAGAGGCAGGCTGGCGGATGCGGATTGATTCAGGCTGCCGCCACTGGCAGCTCGTGCCCTGGCATTCGAACTAGTGCCAGCCACATTGCCGGGCAGCTCGGAGTCATCCGTTTTCCGTTCATTATAGCACTTGACCAAGGTCTTACAGAGATTGGGATCCGGACACAGATCCAGCGGTGTCTGCTGCTTCCGATTCTTGAGGGTCAAGTCGGCCCCGTTGGCAGCCAAAAAGCAGGCAATCGATGCGGATGCCTTCTTGTTGTTGGCATTCCTTAGACCCATTAGAAGTTTACCGAATCCCTCCACGTCCTGGAGCTGCTTTAGCTGCGAGAGAGTGTGATGCCGAAGGGCCTCGTGCAGCGGCGTATCCCCGTCCTTGTCGGGTATGTTCAGATCAGCGCCATCCTGTACCAGGAGCTTGACAATCTGGACATGCTGACGCTCCACGGCCAGATGCAGAGCCGTCTGCAAATTCACATTCTGTCTGTCCATATTGGCCTTGCCCATGTGCACCAGCAGCTCGGCAATTTCCACGTGATTGTTGAGCGCTGCCAGATGCAGAGCCGTGTAGCCATCGTCCTTCTTCTCCTCCACAATCCAGGGACGATTCGTCTTGGTCAGCAGAATCTTCATGGCGCTGGGATTGCCCTTGAGGGCAGCATGGTGCAGAGCATTGAAACCATTGTTGTTGTTGAGCGTTATGTCCGCCCCAAAGTCCAGCAGCAGGGAGAGCATCTCGTCGTGCTCCTTGGAAATGGCATCGTGCAGCGGTGTATCGCCCTCGGAGTCCTGCAAACTGGGATGGCAGCCCAGGGTGAGCAGCGTCTTCACCACATTCAAATGGCCCTTATTCACGGCAATGTGCAGCGACGTTTGCCTTCGCTTATTTCTCGCATTCAAATCGGCGCCAGCCTTTGCCAAAATCTCAATGACAGCCGCCTCATCGCCGAAGGCGGCATGGTGCACAGCCCGGTCGCCATCCTTGTCCTCGATCTCCACGTCAACGGCATGGCGAAGTAACACTTGTATTACCTCGATGTGACCGTTCTGGCTGGCTGCTTGAAGAGCCGTGTGACCGGCAAACACACCATTCACATTGACATCCGGACCGGAATTGGGCGAGGCACTAGATGTGGAAGGTTGGCCGGCGCCGGCCAGATACTCCTCGCAACGGGCCTGAAATAGCAGACGGGTTAAATATCTTGGTTTTTCAAGGATTATTCAAGCGCAATTTCTACTCACCGCAAATCCATTGGCTGCCGCCTTGACAAACTCCTCGGTGGCATCCCCAGAGACATTCGGTTCGAATAGCTTCTTGAGTATGGCCGAGAGTCGCTCGCCACTCGGGATGACCGGAGCACAACTCCCATCGGCGGCCGTGGAGGAGGCCACCTTGCAAACGGCCAGAGGATTGTAGGTCCACGATGTGTTGCCCACTTCGACCTTGAGGTCGTTGTCATGATACACCTGCTGCACTCTCCCGATCTTGCCCAGCGTCAGCTGCATGGCATCCGCCCATTCGCCGTGTCCGCGCTGCAATATCTTGATGCTCTCGACGTCCGAACAGATCTTGACAATGTCGCCCACTTGGAATTCGGGCGGAGCTGTTGTGGGCGAGGACACCTTGGTTAAGACAGCTGGATTGAAGGTCCAACGGTTGCCGGAATTGTAGGCCACCACAATGTCGTGATCCTCGTCAATGCCCACCACCATTCCCGCATTGCTCAGGCACTCGAACATGCCATCGGTCCAGCCGCCATGTCCGTGCTGCAGGGATTGCACAATTTCCAGGTCCAGATCCACTGTGACCTTGTCGCCGATCTGAAAGCCATGCGGCCCCTTTCCTGGTCCATTCTCGCCCAGGAGCGGCAGGTGATCGCGGTACACATTGCTGCCCTTGGCATCGTTGACGACCTTCAGATCGGCCATTCCCTCGAAGCCCACACGATACAGATTCTTGGAGCCATTGTCCCAGATCACATAGGCAGCCGATCGTGGCGAGGCCGAGGACCAATCCTGGAT
>VNJR01010239.1:0-17684 GCA_008042585.1 Drosophila punjabiensis
GATTCGTCGCGCACATAAATATATTCTTGGATTCTCGTTTAGATTCTCATGTCCTTCGATGTATACCTCTTCTTAAGTACCAAATTTGGAAAAAATCACTTTTCGTATGGCTGAACCAAAAATTTTCCTATCTCAAGGCAACCAAATGGGTCTTTAGGCCATGTATATTTCATCTAAAATTCGTAAGCCCCATATCCCTGCTCGGGCGCCATCTGTGAAGTAGTTCTTAGGCTGGGGTGAAGCTCAGTCACGCCAAAATCTCTTTACAGAAAATTTATAAAGATAGGAGAATGGGTCTTCGATGAACGGTGGGCTGACGTGAGATGGAGGTTGTCAGCCACCGGGTTACCAAGCTGGAAACGGCTTTGTTTTGGTATTTGCAAAATAGCGAATGGGATCCGCGGTAGCGCGTATCGGGTCTGGCTCATGGCACTCGCCGCGAGGAGACCGAGAGGGATCGATTACGGGACGTTTTCTACACGTTAGGAACTATGCATCTGCCAGGTAGCATCACAATCGGCACTCGCCGAGAAGGTCGTCACCCTGGATTGCAAGTTCCGCCGTCAGCACTCGCTGTCGGTCCAAGCTATGCGGCCGGCTGAGCCTGGCCCCGTAGAATTTTTCTGGATGTAAAAATATTTGTTCATCGTGATATGGGTGGGCTTCGGTATTTTAGTCGCGCGGTTAATAAAAATTTAATCAAACTTCATTTTTATATATTTTTGGATTTTTTATTAATTTATTTTTCCCAGTGTATTTCTATTTTCTTTTTTATAAGTTTTTATTCCTCGAAATTTTTCCCAGTGCATTAATTTAAATTTTATAAATTTTATTTCCTCATAAATTTTTTCCAGTGTATTTCCATATTTTTATAAGTTTTCATATTTCATCGCGAGGTTAGTTTTGGTTACGAAAATGCTTACGCAAAGTTTAAGGTTAGGGTTACATACTTAACTGCTCTACTCTATGGCGATACCGCATCGAGTCCCGCCGAGATTTTATGTGCACTTGGCCATGTTGGCCGAACTCCCTGGCAGGCCACTCGTTGCGGTTTCACAATCACCACTCACGCCACGCACACACAAACAAGCACCCGCCTGTTGGTTGCGTGCTCCGCCGCTGTTCCTGGGCCGGCACAAATCCCTCGATGCTCCGCTCCGGCTGGTCTGCGTCAGCCGTCACTCGACGGCTGGGTTCCCGCTAAGTTGGCTCCCTTAGAGGTGGAGGCCGGATGGCCTGCTGGTGTCTCCAAATTTCGACTTTTTTCACTCTCACTAAATTTGCTCCATTTAGAGTGGCACTCGCCAGCTCCGTGTGTTGCCCAAATCCACGTCAGTGTCACTCTTCATTTTTTTCACTACTCTCCTGGTTTTTCCACTGCCAAGTTCTTCTGGCCTTGCTACGATGCTTCTAAAAGTTTTGTGCGTCGCTTCCTCACATTCTTTCTTAGGGCGCGTGCCAATTTTCGGGGGTTAATTGTATGGCGTGATCGCGTCCTTCCTCGCTCACTCCTACATACTTCTTTTGTCATGTGACCCCTGCTCGTGGAAAATTTCGTTGTTAGGCCTGTGTGTGTGTGTCCGTGGGCGTTGAGCTAGCGATGGTAGTTTGCGGTGGCTTAGCTTAACTATCGTATATGGCTTGGCAAAGCCTTAAATCTATTTTTATTTAACTAAATCTATTATTATTTCCAATTAATTACTTTATTATCTCCTGTTATTTACATTATTATTTACATGGCTATTTGCTATTGTTTACATTATTAATTGTGTTTATATTATTTACACGGCTTATATTATTATTCCTTATATTGTTATTTATTATTTACATATTTATTTTGTGGGGAGCCGGCAGGTTCCTCACAATATATATCCATGATGTTTGAAAAGTCGTCAATCCAACGCAATACAGGGTACCCATGTCCCATGCTCCCAAAAAACGGTTGAATTAGGGCGTCCAGATTACTGATATCGATAATGGTTTTTTGAGTTGACTTATTTTGGTTCAACGCTTCTTCTAAATCAGCCACACGTTTACGCGCAGCGTACAACTTCTCAATTTGCTGTAGGTGTTATAGCTCTGCCTCTACATTTGCCGACACTCGTTCACGACTCTGCATGTCCACCGCCGCCACATCAGAGCTTCTTAGAATTTCACCATACACCGCCATTAGGTGGCCAATTGCCGATGCGTATCGTCGTCTCTTTCTTGCTCACGGCCATATTCGTCTCTAACAAAAGCGTCGCCACCCGCTCTCGAAAATTCTTCGGCTCCACGCGGAGTTTCCTCCAAGTTTAACTTTTCCAATTTTAGCTTCTCCAGTTCCAACTGCTCAAGCTTAGATTCTTTCAGGCTCTGCTTCTCCAGTTCACCAAACTTCTGCTTTTCCATTATAAGTTTTGTCGCCGCGCGCAGTTGCTGGATGGTGGCGTCACCTTGGAAAAACACGTTCTCTGGCTTCAGAAAAGCTTTCAGCTCCGGTCTCGTCTTCTTTATTTTATCACTATATCTCATAACCAAGGAGATCTATTTTATACGGGTCTTTACCCTACAGCTGATATGTAAATTCTCTATCTTCTTATTTTCACATCCACCCTTACTCGTGCTCTTTTTATTAGTGATCGCACTACTCTTGATAGTTGATTACATTATATCGAGAGCCATGTTCTTACCTTATACATATATATAGTATATATATACAAATATCGTATAAATATAGTATAAACTAGATATTTAAACTATTTACAACAAGAAAGGAAGCTAACTTCGGCATACCGAAGTTTGTATACCCTTGCAGACTCCAATTGTATAAAATATAATCTACCCCAATATAATATAATATGAACTACTTTCACATACATACAATTTTTACAGTTTTAAATTTTTAGACATTTTTTCACATTCTTACATGTAAAGTAAAATTTAATTTTTCTCCACGTTTACCGATCGTTTGTACGACAGCTATTTGATATAGTCGTCCGATTCTTATGAAATTTATAACAAAATTCTGAAAAAATATGAAATACTAGTATCTCAATGTAAAAAAAATATGTTGAAAACTGACAAAGTTATATTTTTATTTCTGAAAATTCCACGACCGTTCCTATGGCAGCTATATGATATAGTAGTCCGATTTTTATAAAATTAAATCCAAAAATCTGAAACAATATATAAACCTCATAACCGAGAGTTGATCAAGATATGTTAAAAAACAGTGAAGTTATAGTTGTTTTTCAACAAATTTACGGATCGGTTGTATGGCAGCTATATGATATAGTTGACCGATCCGGCTCGTTCCGACCGTATATATCAACAACGAAATATATAGACTTTATAGGGTCGGAGATGACTCCTTCACTGCGTTGCGAACTTCTGACTGAAATTATAATACCCTGCAAGGGTATAATATATATAGGTCTATATAGTAAACAAAATCGAATCAGAAAAACGAGACACTGATACGATTATAATATTGTTAGCAATAATCGTAATTGTAATGTTGGCAAACGCTTTCATAAAAATGTACAATTTGCACAATAAGTGCCTACCTAAAAAACACCAGAGTCATGCCAATGATTTGGATAAAATAAAAAAAAAAAATAAAGAGAATAAAAATAAAAATGTTTTTGCTATCACGATTATCGTTATCATTATTATTGATATTTATAAAAAATCGCCGACGTAAAGGTTATGTCCGATTTAATGTTAAAACAAAATATAAATAAATTTCAAAGAACCCGTTTAAAAATGACCAAATTAAAACCACAAGCCGAATTAAAACTACAAGCAGTCCATATCCGTAAAGTCAGAGATACGTTGACAAAATCCTACAAATATATAAGCTGAAACAGGCCAATACATGCAAAAATACTTTTTGACTCTTTTAATGAGGCAAGAATATTAGTGCATGAAAAAAGGAAAACTATCAAGTTACATTTCAAATTACTAACTGTTATACAGAGGTATAACTTTGATAAATCTTTACCAACAATTTTAAATATCCCCTTGACTTGAAAACCCAGAATCAACAGATCAACATAATCTGATTTAGAACAATACTGAATCAGAAGAAGAGAAGGAAGAAATAAATATCGAAGAAATATAGCTACATGACCTAACAATTCCTGCGGTTATAACATTACCTGAACAGGAAGAAGAAGAATGAGCTTCAGATACTAGTGAATAAGACACAAAAGATATCAAAAGGTATGGCAGGCCCAGCCGACCAAAGGGCATATCTCAAGGACATTTCAAATCCAATTCCGGAATTTAATGGACAAAAAATCCATCTCCAAGGATTCGAAACGGCTTTGAAATTAGTAAATTTAACTAAAGGCACTTTCGAAGAGCTGGCTGTTGAAGTTTTTAAATTCAAAATAGTAGGGTCAACCCTCTATAAGGCCCAAAATGAGACAACCATTGAAGCAATTGTGAAGAAAATTCAAGATACAATTGTTGGCAAAACATCCGATGTTTTAAAGTCTAAAATGGCTAAAAACATTCCAAAAAGGAAAAAATAGCCGAAAAACTCACAATTGAAATTGACAACCTTCGGAAACTACTTGCAGCTTCGTATATCGATGAAGCTTTATCAGCTAAACATGCTGATAAATTCAGCACAAAGGATGCCATTACCACAATAGTTAAAAATTGTGAACATGGTAGACTAAAAACTATACTAGAAGCTGGAAACTTTAGCGATGTGAATGAAGCCGTCACAAAGTACATTCAATGTAGTACTGAAATGACAGGCAATGCTAACACAGTATTGGGCGCCCGAAGACAAAAAAAAACTATCGTGGCAATAATTACAGAGGCAACTTTCGTTTTAGAGGCAGTGGTAATTACCAGAACTACGGTAACTACCAGAACAACGGTGTTTATCGAAAAAACGAAAATTATCCAAATTATAGCAGCCATAACAACAAGTGTGACGCGCATATGAGAGCCAATAAGAAAATAGAGAAAATGTAGAGAATATGAGAAATTAATGAAGTATAGAATATAAAAGAAATTAATGAATTAACTAGAACAACAATGAAAAGAGATAAAAGAAGAAGAAGAAGAAGAAGATAAAAGAAGAAACGGATCAAACGAAGTAATCTTTACGGCATAAATCCTTTGAGACACGACTGATCGTGACAGGTGGCGTCCGAGCAGGTAGAGGTGGTTACAAGAGACGAACCGACACCGATAGGAGTAATGTCGGCCTAGGTATATCTNAGGCACGACAGACCGTCACAGGTGGCGCCCGAACAGGTTGAGGTGGTTGCAAGAGACGAACCGACACCGATAGGAGTAATGTCGGCCTAGGTATATCTGGAGAAAAAACCTAAGTTGACAAAGTACGCAGAAGCGTTCGTATTTGACGCGTCTGCAAAAACTCGAAGGAAACAAAATGAAAGGAACATACCTTGAATATCAAACAAAGATTGGCACAGTTGNTCCGATACCAGGGAACGTTAAACCCGTTGGAATTCCTGGAAAAACTGGAACAGTGGGCGTTTGGATACGGGATACAAAAGGACCAGCTCGTCCAAGCAATGACTTTCATCCTTTCATTGGAGATCCAGATATCGCATCTAACAGAGAGACTCTGAGCCCGCTAGGGAATATTAGATGGGTCTAAGGAAGCTGATGTGTTCACAAAACTCTCGGAAGAAGAGAAATTCGATGGCGTGTACAAGAACTCCAGGAGCAAATTAAGCTATACACAAGGAGTAACGGATTCAAAAACTTTGACAGAGAGGTAGAGGACATTGAATCAGAGGAGGTAGAGGACATCGAATCAATGGAGCACCATACAGGGGCTGGTCAAGGAGGAACGCAACAACTGAGGTCAGATATATGCATGTGGTGCGGAGGAACCGGTCATACGGCAACCACCCAGGTTGTTCTGCTAGGTCTGTGGGAAGAAAGGGTGTTCGGACAACAGAATGAAGTGAGTGAAGGAGTGAAGGACGAACTAAGCTGCGACGGATTCCGAATAATAGAAAAGAACATGTACCAGGACATGAGACTGCAAGGGGAATGGAAAGGAACAAGAGCGGAGACAACACTCGCTAATGGATCCCGGCAGAAGGGGATAGGGGAATTCACGGCGATGATTGAATTTAGGGGAAGAGCATTTAACGTTACGTTCATGATCCTCAAGGAGGTAGCCGGAGGGATACTGTTAGGACTAGACTTCCAGGCAGGGGCGCAAAGCACATTGAGGTGTTGCGACCAATAGCTAGAGTAGCCTGTAGTGGCGAGAAGAATGAAGAAGAAGGACAGGAAACGGAGACAGAGGAGCAAGGGGAACCATCGGAGAAAGAAATACAGGGAGAAACAGGCAAGTATTCGAGAACATGAAAGGCGTAAGCAATGTCACGACACACAAGATATACTTAAAGGCCGATAGACCCATAAAACACAGAGATACTAACTGAGGAACCCAAAACAACAAGTGGTAATCAACAAGCAGGTAGACGAACTGATAACCCTAGGGCTGAAAGAGCGGTCACGCAGTCCATACAGCGGGAATACACTTTATTCTTGACCAGTTGAGAGTGTCGAAGCTTATCAGCATAATAGACCTGAAGCCAGGCTACTGGCAAATCCAGATGGAAGAAAATAGTCGGCAGTACACAGCGTTCACAGTACCGGGGCGAATGCTGTTGCAATGGACACGTTGCAAAGGCGTAAGATAAGATAACCATTTGCATTTGCGAACTTCGATGACATAATTGTGATGGGCCGAACTAAGAGAGATCATTTGAAAAAGCTACAGGAGGTATTCCGAAGACTTCAAGAGGCAAACCTACGAATAAACCCGGACAAATGCCATTTCTTCCAGATGGAGTTGAAATATCTCGGGCACGTGGTGAGCGATCAGGGAATTCGAACAGACCCGGAGAAAGTAGCGGCGTTTCGAGACCTACCAGAGAAAAAGAACACAAAAGAAGTACATAGCTTTCTGGGAAATGCGTCGTGGTATCGAAGATTCATCCCTAACTTTACCGAGCAAGCGGGACCTTTGCAGGAATTAATCCGAAAAAGGAAGAAATTCAAGTGGGACCAACGACACTAAAGGTCCTTCCGGCAGCTGAAAAGGAGTCTGACCCAAGCACCGGTACTGGCACGCCCAGACCTTGAGAAATAATTCATACTTCAAACGGACGCCAGCAACTTCGGCATAGGGGCAGTACTAACGCAGTATACCGACGACGGCGAGCACGTGATCTCATTCACCAGTAGGAAGTTGAGAAAAGCTGAGCAAAAGAACAGCGCAAAAAAAAAAAAAATTTTTGGCGATTTACTGGGGCAATGATAAGTATAAAATGTACCTGGAAGGATACCCATTAGTGCCACTATAGTGGTAGTAACGAATCACATGGCCCTCAAAAGGTTAAATTCGATAAAAAGCCCCGCCGGTAGAGTAGCAAGGTGGGCAACAGGGCTACAGCATTACCAATTCGAGGTGCAATACCGGAAGCGGAAGCTGAACTAAGTGGCAGACACATTGTCAAGTGCACCGCCGATAGAGCTAAAGGCCATGAAAGGGCCTGGGTAGAACATAAGGAAACAGAGTTGGAAAAAGATCCGGAGGTCGGTTGTTTAAGGTGGCCGGAGGACGAGGTTAAGTAGATACTGACGGACAATCACTGTAAAGCGGAAGCAGGGCACCTGGCGATGTTTAAGACAATTAGAGGGATGACTACGGATGTAAGGAGGTTCATAAGGGGATGTGAAAGCTGCCAACGATACAAGGCATCGCAGAAGAGAGCGTCAGGAAAGATGCTAACACGGATCGCTGAAGCACCCTGGGAAGCCGTGTGTGTAGATTTTGTCGGGCCACTACCTAGGACAAAGCACGGGAACACGATATTACTAGTCATGGTGGACAAGTCCTCAAAGTGGGTGGAGCTGGCAGCGATTCGTCAAGCTACGGCAGAAACATTTCTCAAATTATTCCAAGAAATAATAATCGCGAGGTTCGGAGCACCGAAAACATTGGTATCCAACGGAGCGGACAAACAGGACAGTAAAAACGATGGGAAAGAAATGACGTGGGATGAGCATATCCCGGAGCTCATGTTGCCTTTCTATAGTAGCACATCGGTAACAACATAGTATAGCCCGATCCAGAAGGTTCTCAAGAAAGAACTGCGACTACCGAACGCAGTCTTCGACAGGGTAACAGAGGAGTCCGGACTACGGAAGGAGAGTATAAAGAGTAGATGGAGACGGCTGGAAAGGGTAAGAAAAGAAGCCGCCGGATACATGGAAGCGGCAGCAGAGCAGCAGAGGCGCCACTATGGCCTCCAAAAGAGGGAGAGAAACCACAGATCGGGAAACTAGTTTGGTGCAACCCACACCATCTATCAAACGCTGCAAACAAGTTCAATGCGAAGCTCGCCCCAAATTTCATTTTCTTAGTGTAGCAGGCAGCCACACAACCTTACACAAAGACACACCGATTGTACATATATTTACAAATACACACTTAGTTATAAGAACACCATGTATACATCGAACTGTCTCTCGCATAAAGATCGTGCTCAGGAACACCACTTCGTGTGTTACATTCGCACCAATACACATATGTAATAGGCTAAGACGAACTGAAACAATGGAATAAAGAACACTTCGTTTGTGACAAGAGAAGAGAACAGCCGCCTTTTTATCGCCTTCTACAATTCAGAAGTGCGGTAAATGTGAAATTTTTTTTTCATTTACTCAACCTACAAACAACCAATAAACGAAGTTTACAACCATCGCGATAAACAATAACCAAATGGAAACCAGCGGCGCGGATGATTATACATCAGAAGAACTGCGCAATTGGCTGAAGAAGCTCAACTTCCCGAAAAACGGTAATAAGGCCACGCTCGCGGCACGTTTAAACGGGGTGTCCCCTGAAGCCTGAGGGGGTTGAAGGTTGCCCGGCAGTTGAAGAATCTAAAGGTGAGGATGCTTGCAGCGACTCGGAGCATGACAACAATAGATCTGCAGCCCCAAACGAGATTGGACCCGACGACGCCGGAGTTCCGCAGCCGATTAGCGAAAAGAACACCACCGCTACAAACATGAATGTTCATGTCGATGCCTGCATTTGACAACCAACACCAGTGGGAATTGGTAAGCGGAGCAAATGTTCCCGAAGTTTCGACGCAGTTGGAAGACCTAAGGCGTCAGTTGAGGTTGCTCCAATTGGAAAACGACATTTTAAAATTGGAATGTGCTCGGCGTCAAGACAGTGCTGCCATACCAGATCAAGACAATGCCGCCATACCAGATCGAAACAATGCTGCCACACTGCGAGGCACTGCTGGCGGAGATGCCAGATCGGAGGATACGTTTGTAAACAAGCAATCGTTGCTGGCAATGGCTAAGGAAATGCTTCCAACATTTGACGGTGCTGCAAGAAACAAACTCAATGTCAGCACATGGATCGCACAGCTCAACGCGGTCACTAAAATGTTTAAGCTAGGCGACGACGTGGTTCGCATGCTGGTGAAGTCCAAACTAAAGGACCAGGCTCAAGCCTGGTTGCACTCATCCTGTTTTTGCTGTTGACTTTGCCGGTTTATGAACTTCTGTTTCAACTTGGAGAAGCGTTCCATAGCAAGGAGAGCAAGATAGCGTATCGACGCAAGTTCCAAGAGCGCAAGTGGAAACCGTCAGAAGATTTATCCACCTACTTCAAAGACAAAACCTGGTTAGCTACACATATTCGGATGGACGATGAGGAGCTGATTGATTACATCATAGAGGGGATTCCCGACTCCCTTCTGCGACGACATGCACACATGCACTGTTTCAAGCAGCTGCAGCTGTTGCAGGCGTTTGCCAAGGTCTCGCTGCGTAAGCCGCCACTTTCTTCATTTGGACGTGCCAAAGATTCCCGTGAGGCTGGACCTGGCCCCCGAAACGATGCTTCAATTGCAACTCTCTTGGGCATTTCGCCGCTGACTGCCGCAAGCCTAAGCGGGAGTACGGAGCCTGCTACGCATGTGGCAGTGAGGATCATCTGGTTTACAATTGCATTGAGAAGAATATCGTAACCGACAACGAATATGTAAGACCGTTTAAGATCTATTTTGGTTCAGAACCCAATCAATCTTTGTTTTTAGAATGCCTAATCGATTCTGGCAGTCCAAATAGTTTCATAAAGATAGCATACATCGAAAACATTTTGCAAAAACAATATATTGATTTAAAAGAAAACATTCCTAATAATTACGTTGGTTTAAATGGTAGCTCTTTAGAGATACTTGGAAAAATATCATGTTTTGTTCTCATCAATAAAGAAAGGTTTAATTTTGAGTTATTAATTGTGACAAACAGATCGATGGCATTTGAAACAATTTTGGGACGTGACTTTATGAATAATTGTAATTTTAAGGTAACGAGGGAAAATTGTTGTTCAAATGATGTAAATTCAGAAAATTGTTGTTCAAATGATAGAAATTCGAAAAATTTTAGTTCAAATGATAGAAATTCGAAAAATTTTAGTTCAAATGATAGAAATTCGGAAAATTATAGTTTAAATGATAGAAATTCGAAATATTTTAGTTCAAATGTAAGAAATTCGAAAAATTATAGTTCAAATGACAGGAATTCGAAAAATGATAGTTCAAATGACAGAAATTCGAAAAATGATAGTTCAAATGATAGAAATTCGGAAAATTGTTGTTCAAATGATAGGAATTCGGAAAATTAAGGCTCAAATGATAGGAGTTCGGAAAATTATGGCTCAAATGATTGGAATTCGGAAAATTATGGCTCAAATGATAGGAGTTCGGAAAATTATGGCTCAAATGATAGGATTTCGGAAAATGATAGTTCACATGAGACGAGTTTGGAAAATTGTTGTTTAAGTACCAGATTTTTCGAAAAAATGGGTTCTAATTATGGAAATGATATGCAACGTTGTTCAAATGATTTGTTCAACACGGCTGAGAATGATAGGGTAAAGAATATTAATGACAAATGTAATGATACAAATAATTTCAAAATGCAAGAAATTTCTAATCGGGATAACAGTAAGTCACGTTATTACGAAAAACACTGTAAAAATGAAAGCAAATCTTTTGATATGTATGATAGCAACTTTGAATCAGAAATATTATCAATTGAATACCCCGATCCGATTGACTGCAGTCAAATATAAACGAAAATTGTGGATTAAGTTTAAGAAACAGAGTGATAGACATTTGTGATAAATTTTATGTGAAAGCGCAACGCCCATAAAGCCCATCAATAAAATGGGAAATGAAACTTAATTTTGACACAACGAAACCTTTTAACTACCCTTCAAGACGCTTATCATATGCGGAGGAAAATCAAGTTCAAAATTGGTTAAACGATTATATAAAAGAAGGTATTATACGCGCAAGTGAGTCCGAATATGCATCACCAATTGTTCAAGTAAAGAAAAAGTCAGGAGAACTAAAAATGTGTGTTGACCATCGAACCCTCAACAAAAACATGTTAAAAGACAACTACCCTACACCCCTAATAGACGACATTTTAGACAAACTTTCTGAAAAAGCCATTTTTATCAAACTAGATCTCAGAAACGGCTTCTTCCACGTGCATATGCACGAGGACTCAATCAAATACACCGCGTTTACTACGCCAATGGGACAGTATGAATGGCTCAGAATGCCCTTCGGCTTACGAAATGCCCCGGCAGTTTTCCAGAGATTTGTAAATAGAATTTTCGCAGACTTGGTTAAAGAGAACACGGTTCTCATTTACATGGATGATATTTTGATAGCAACAAAAGATAGCGAGAGTCACATAGAGATACTAACAGAAGTGTTTAAGCGATTAGTAGATAACAAGCTCGAATTAAGGAAAGACAAATGCGAATTCCTTCAAGGTGAGATAAAATATTTAGAATACGTAATATCAGGAGATGGTATTAAGCCAGACTCAAAAGGCATGCAAGCAGTAAGAGATTTCCCAGTACCTACAAAAACGCATGAAGTTCAGAGTTTTCTTGGATTGTGCTTCTATTTTAGGCAATTTGTAAAAGATTTTTCGACAAAAGCAAAGCCCCTATATGATCTTGTAGGAATAGATAGGAAATTTGATTTCGGTGCGACTGAGTTAGAGTGTTTTGAAACATTAAAAAGGAATCTTCTAGAAGCCCCAATTTTAGCATTGTATAGCCCCACAGATCAAACGGAATTACATTGCGACGCCAGCGCTTTAGGATTCGGCTATATTCTTATGCAGAAAAAGAAAGACAATAAGTTTCATCCGGTATTTTACTTTTCGAAACGAACGACCGATGTTGAAGCAAAATACCATAGTTTCTAACTAGAAACACTCGCGGTAATTTACTCTTTGCATAGTTTTAGGATTTATCTCCAAGGAATAGAGTTTAAAATAGTCACAGATTGTAGTGCTCTTACCTTAGCACTAAATAAAAAAGAATTAAGCCCTAGAATAGCCAGGTGGGCGCTTTTCCTACAAGATTATAATTACATCTTAGAACATAGGGCGGGTAAACGTATGCAACACGTAGATGCGCTTAGTAGAAACACACACATACTAACAATCGATTGCAACTCATTCGAGGAAAATTTGATTACTTGTCAAAGCAGAGACGAGAAAATCAAAACTTTGGCAGAGCAGCTGCAACGATCAGAGCTCAGAGATTATGAAATGCGTAATGGAATAGTTTACCGAAAGAAGGATAAGGAAGCTCTATTATTTTATGTCATGTTCGGTTTAATTATCATGACCAATTAGGACATATCGGCATAGACAAAATGGTAGAAGTGATTTCAAAAAGCTACTGGTTTCCGAAAGTTCGAGAAAAATGTAAGATACACATTAGTAACTGTCTCAAATGTATAGCTTATTCTGAAAAGTCTGGAAGAGAAGAGGGATTCCTTCATAACATTCCCAAAGTCAATATTCCATTTGATGTCGTACACATAGATCATTATGGTCCTGTTGATAAAAGTAGATCGAACAAACACATATTAGTAATCATAGGCGCGTTCACAAAATTCGTTAGACTGTATCTTGCTAAAACCACAAAATCAAAGGAAGCAATAGTAGCGTTAAAGGACTACTTTAGGGCTTACAGTAGGCCAAAATGTATTATCTCGGACCGCGGGACATGTTTTACCTCTAAAGAATTTCACGATTTCATGGAGGAAAATGAAGTAAAGCACATAAAGATAGCAACCGGATCCCCACAGGCCAATGGACAGGTCGAAAGGGTAAACCGAAGCATAGGACCGATTATCGCGAAGTTGACTGACCCAGACAAAGAAATGCATTGGGACACAGTTTTAGAATCGGTCAAATACGCTCTTAATAATACGATGCAAAGATCGATTAACCAACATCCAAGTCAAGTTCTGTTTGGAGTATCCCAAAAAGGCAGAGTTATAGATAGTTTGAAAGAAAGGTTAGAAGAGATAAATAAAAATTACGAAGATATAAATTTAGAACAAATCAGAGAAAAAGCAGGTAAAAACATCGAAAAGTCGCAACAATACAACAAGTTGAGAACAGACTCTAGACGAAAAGATTCGTATAAGTATGAAAAAGAGGATTTGGTGATGATAAAAAACTTTGACTCACATAGGCGCGTCTAAAAAACTAATTCCTAAGTTCAAAGGTCCATATAGAATAACAAAAGTTTTGCGTAACGATAGATATGTATTGGAGGACGTTAAAGGTTTCCAACAGTCTAGACTCCCATACAAGGGTGTTTATGTAGGGGGGTGGCCAGGATGTCCACCGCTAAAGTATCCGGAAAAATATATATATGTCGGATGCGTAATAGTTTCGTCCATATTAATATCCTCGCGCGGTAGCACAGCAAGTTCCGTTGCCGATCGTTACCAAAACTGAACTGAACTCCCTTCTCTCCAACTATTTATATGTTCTGTCCACGTCCTTACTTCAGCTGAAGTTGATCTATCTCCCTCTCTTTCTCTCCTAAGACTTTCGGTAGCGCGACAACGGACCTCACTCGCCAGCAGAGACTGCCCTCGTCTCTGCTGCTATGCCTAGCGCTACGCTTCTTGGGAAAAGCGTACTTCCCCGAATTCATCTCCGACACGGCCTTCCTGACCTACCACACGTCCCTGTGTGTTGAGTTCCTTAATGACCAAATAAATCAAAACCGTATGAATAATATTGAATTTCTCATTATTTTCTTGGCTCTGATTTATTCACCGCTTCTTTTCGTTAATCTTCTCTTTTTCAATCATAACATAAATGGTTCGCTTTCCATAAAATGACAATTTAAACTTAACCAATAAACATCAACTTTGTTTCTCTTTACCAATTCAAATACTGCAAAACAGTGCTAAATAAATACACGTCTACATTTGCTGAGTTATAATTTCAAACTGATTTTATTTATTTTACTCCCTACTTAAAGTTAACATTTAATTTCTTATCTATAAAAAGACCAAAGCAGTGGCCATGTATTTCCCTGTGGGAATTGCAAACGCGGCACTTTGCCCGCGGGGCTCACATTACATTTTCAGGCGGCTATATTGGCTTATATATATATATATTTATTCATTAACAATAAATTTGTGTTCATGTGTGAACATTCTGCCAAGGGCCACAAAGTTAATAATTGGGTTTCAAAATTTTGTAAAATGAGTACAATAAAAAGTATAATATTTCTTCATTTAATTTTACTGTTAAACATTTGGTAAATGGCCTTCAAAGGTTATGGCTTGTAATCGTCTGCTTACACTACACTTACGTAGAGTATATATAATCAAGATTAAAATAATAATAATGCATATAATTAAGGAGGTATGTCCAGATATATGATGGACATTTAAACCTTTTAATTCAACATGGCTTTCGTGTCTAGCTATTTCTAAACTATGGTTTATGGATTTGGCCTCAAACGGGCTCCAAACAATTTTCGGAATGTCTGTAATATCGCCTATATATGCTGAGAGTAAGGTATCTTGTCTTTCAGATTTGATATCATATTGAGCAACTAAGATTTTATCGTCTGTACGAGCTGTGCAATCAGACCTTTGCGTTAAAATTCCTTCCTCTGGCAAATCAATTAAATCCATTTTTGAATTTCCACATTGAATTTTTGCTTTTGCATTTTTATGAACCTTAAAGAGCCACGTAATTTTAGTTTTCAATTCAACCCAATACGAGTCAGNATTAGCTGGTCTACCTGGTTTTAGTGGCCTTATTTCACACGCCAGGTCATTCGCATTACTCCATGGCCAATTTCCATCGCATACTCTTTTCTAAGTCTGCCACTATTTACAATTGTTCAAGGTGCTTGGTGTCATTAAATGGTACAAATCTATCTCGAAATTGTACACTAAATATTCTGAATTCAAATGCAACATGAGCAAGCTTTCTTCTGACCAAACTGGAACTGGAATTACCCTGTATAATTTTGATGGATGTCTGCTAAATAAAGGGATCTTAGCATTAATTATAAATGTGTTTTTTTCACAATCCTCAATTAAGCTGGTCAACTGCTTTGTCACCGTAAAGAAATTTATGGACTCCTTATAAACATAATAATTTTCTTGAAGTAAAGCGGTCATATTTTCGATTCGTTTATTCATATTTTTAAAATTATCATTTACTTCCTCATTAGTCTTTTTCAAAATATTAGTTGTTGAATCTACCATGGACAATTGTTTTTTGCCTAGTTCATTGAGATTGTGTTGATTATCTAACAAGTTTCTCATATTTTGCTCAATTTGCACCCTATCATCTTCGTCCACAATTCCAAATATCATATGATATAAAGGGCCCATGAATTCTAACGGAGCGCGTTTCGTTCTTTTGTTGCTATGCGCCATAAACAATTTATTGTTTTCTTGTAACTCATTCAGTTGTGTTAAGGTATTATTTAACACGAGGTTACACTGATCTTCGAAACCATGAAGTTGACCACATACCTGCCTCATTTTATTTACTAGTGCTTTGCCCTTGCGTATCATTTGAAAATAAGCATCCATGTTATAGAAAACTACCAAATTTCAAGAAGAAGTGACAATTTCGACTTCGCCCATTGGATGACGTTTTATTTATTGTTTCTATTTTATATTTTGGCGTGCTTGCTGATAAGGGCTCCGCATTAGGTAGCTGACAAAAAAGCATCAACATTAGCATGCTCATTATTAACCCCAGCTTGGATATTTTAGATCCACCCCTTGTTATCCTTCTGATTTTAGGTTCTTCTTCATTACTTTCGGCAGCCTTTATGCCGATAACAGGGAAAATCTTACTGATTGTCCCGGGTGTCAGAACTTCATTGTCTTCTATATCGTTGTCTGATACATATAGAGGACGTGAGTTCAAAATTCCTTCTATCTGGCATAACAAGGTTGACATCTTTTCGTACGTCAAGCTTCCGTCGCCAATAGCCCGCTTAAGATGTTATTTGACAGATTTCACTCCGGCCTCCCAGATACCTCCAAAGTGAGGTCCTGCCGGGGGAATGAAATGCCACTCAATCCCTTCTTTCCCGAGTTGGGATGCAACTGCGGAATTTTCTTTAATGGCTTTTGCCAATTGTCCATCCAATTTTCTAGCTGCGCCTACAAAATTTGTTCCATTATCGGAATAAATTGTAGCACATTTACCTCTTCTTGCGATAAACCTTCTGAGTGCCGCTAAGAAAGCATCCGTAGTTAAGTCGCTCACGACTTTCAAATGTATTGCCTTTGTTGCCATACAAACAAATACAGCTATATATCCTTCGTAAACTTTTTGACCTCTATTTTTAGAAAATTTAATATTATAAGGTCCTGCATAGTCAACACCTGTATTTAAAAATGGGCATGACATTATTACTCTATATTTTGGAAGATTTCTTTATGAGCATTTTCTATAATCAATCCAGCAATGTGCCTATGTCGAGAATAATTGGATGCTTCACTTCAAAACTGGTTTTGGCGTTTTGCAATCTGCCGCCCATTCTAATAATTGTATCCTTATTAATAAATGGATTCAAACTCAAAATTTTGGAATTAATTTTGATTTCTTTATTGTTAAGCATACTGTTAAGCTCTGGAATAAATTGGAATTCCTGCTCTCTTTTTACAATTATTAGTTATGCTTATTTTAGTTCTTTGACCGTGAAGAAGCAAGGATAGGATTTACCTTTCGTTTTCATATTAATAAATCTTACGATGTAGCATTAGCATTTTACCCGTTTTAGTTTGTGAATACATGAATATTTTTCCAATAGATTATTGTTTGGAGGGGGGCGGCTTTAACCTGAGGGTGCACTCGATAATAAAAACACGTAGAACTTTTTCGGGGTTTTGCGCGACGTGCGTCTTTGATGTTTATTGAAAGGAGTCGTAGTTGGAACTAAATTCAAGAAGACTTAAAAATATCATCGGGGAGCGGATTGGATCCTCATCGGAGAGAGAGGGAGAGAGAACGAACGAGACATTGTGAGGCTGCAAGCGGAGTCATACTGCCTCTCGAAAATAAGAGCCTTTTGGCGTAAACATTCTCTCCCCCTTGCGAGGATACGCAGCAAAAATCTCAGGAGACCTTAGCTCTGGAAAGCGTAGGATAACGCTGAGCGCTCGTGGATATGGAGAAGAGTGTGGTGATCTTGTCCACACTTCTGGCCTCGGTCGTCACTGCGGCACGATCCTTGGGAATGGTGGTGGGCCAGGCAGTTGACACAGTGTTTCTTTTCG
>VNJR01010247.1:0-24742 GCA_008042585.1 Drosophila punjabiensis
GAGACTCGATAGTAGTGATATACAACTCCTTTAGTGACTTTGGATCGTCACTGTTTGTGTGGTGTTGCAGAAGACGGTTGAGAATTGTGTCGGCTACATGTCGGGGATTGTTATATGCGTCAACTAATATACCCCATGCGCTTCCGTAATTCTCTTCCTTAAGATCGATATGTCTTATCAACCTTTCTGCCTCTCCAGTTACGGTGGTTTTGAGATACCACATCTTCCGTACTGTCGGCATGTTAGTGTCATGAACCATGCATTTGAATAGATCAAAAAATTGTGTCCATTTGAGTAGATCACCATCGAATTTTGGGATGCTAACTCTGGGCAAGGGCACATCTTCATTGCTTGATGCATTTGACCTTGCTCCTAACACTGATTGAATGTCCTTTTCTAGTCGGAGAAAAGACTTCATGTCATATCCCGCCTTGACCGGGTCCTCGTATTCTTCATAAACCGAGAAGTGGATTTCTTGAGATTGTAACCATAGTGATTTTATCAAATCACTTGTTACGGTCTTTCCGGTCTCTGATAATTCTTTCAGAGCCCGATTGATTGAATCGGCTATCGCTCTTTGTCGGCGACATGCCGATATAAGCTTGCTCACAGGCTGCTGTATGCTGGCAGCGTCTGTGTTCTGGGCATGGCTCGTAGTTTGAGCCATTGTGTCTGTTATGACTTTTCTATACTTGTCATATGACAGTCTTGACAGTCTTTATAGAAGTTCAAATATTCTGAGGTCCTATATTTCTTAAGAATATTAAGATCATTATCCGCACATCGATTCCACGCTTCATCGATTGCGGCCAACTTTGATTGATAGTAAGTTAGATTTAGCTTTTGCGGATAAGTTTCGAGATCTCTTGACTGATCTGTTCCTGCAAGTCTAACGCCTCTGTGACTGCTTGCTCCTCCTTGTTAGTCAAATTGAAACTTGTTTAATTTCTGACCGATGGGAGTATTTTATTCGCTTGATAGCTGGATACGCTTCTATTCGCAACCGTTGGTGGTCGAAGAAATTATCAAGTGTTCAATATACTTGGGGGATTTACTAGAAGCTGAGTTCTAGCAAAAGGGTGTTTTTCGAAACATTAAGCAGTAATGTTCCCAAGCGTTACGGAACTTTGCCTGTCGGGGTCACCAAAAAGACGATTACTGACTTTATTGGTAAAAATATAACGGTATTTATAGCTAAAAAGTGGTTAACAAATATGCTGATGTTTACAGAATATAGTGTGAAAGAGTAATATAGGTTGCTGTGTTGCTTATCGAATATGCGGAAATGAGACCATTGCCCCATTCCACTTCATTCGTTGTCAGCAGAATATCATATGCGCTTGACCTGGTAGCTTTACTTTAATGTGGCTTTATATGATATTGCTGCGATTGACGAATTACAAATTATGTATTATTGCTATTGTCGTAATTATTGTCGCGACTTAACAACCACAACTCAAAGTTTGGTTTAAGATAAGCCGTCGGCAAAACACAGCACAAGTGCAGAGCTCAGGAGAGAGAACAGCAACAATAACAACACGTCTGCTGCGGCGGTTGTGTGGATTTTGAGATATACAGCACTTGCGTCGCACCCGTGTGAATTTTTAATCTTGGTTATTTTTTCTCCATTGTTATTGTTTAATTGTTATTTAATTCCTGTATGTAAGGGCAGAAAATATAAATACATTTGCAATTGAATAAGCATGCAAAATATGTATGGATGAGTAATCATTATTTTGTACAGTGGAAACCTAATAACGGAACTGCTGAGGGCGTACACAAAATATTTTGGAGGCAGAAAATATATTTATATATGAGCATGCAGAGCGGGTTTGTGTGGGGGCATGTGTTGGATGCTTCGCTTGGTGGTACAGTGGAAACACGATAAGTGGACTGTATTTGGAATTTGGCATATAAAACTGTGGAAGCAAACGATTATCGTTACATAGGCCTGTGAACCTTGTGTGGAGAGATAAAAAGAAACAAATGGCACACGCAAAAAAAATAAATGTTGACAACGGCGGATTGTTCGGCGAACAGGGAAACTTCCGAAAGCGGATATTAATTAAGCCTTTTTGTTTTATTTATTTTATTTAATTTGTTTATTTATTTTTTTTTGTTTTTCACCACACTATTTCACTTTTTTTCGGCGGAGGTTGTTTGTTTGTTTGCGGAGACGGATTTGCACGGAATATGTATATGCATAAGTTGTCACACGTATCTATGTATGTATGTATGTGGATGCACATATGCCTTGACTGTTGGCAAGTGGAACGGAGAAACGAAAGAAAAACGGCAAGCAATATGACGATCACACAAAGCGGAGACGGATTGAAAAAATTGAATTAGGAAGAAATTAAACTTTTCTCAAACTGCCGTTGTGTCGGAAAAACTCGGATCTGGAGTTGACACAAAAAAGGAAAAATAATCTTGCAGCTGTGTGAACGAAATTTAATGTTCGGACCACTGCTAAAGACCGGCAGAGAGAGGGAGGTAGAGGAAGCTCGTAATTATCTTGAGCGAAAAAAATCACCGGAACTGCTGGCTGTACTCCGGAAGGATATCCGTATCCGGCTCGAAGGACCAATATTTAGTAGGGGGGCGATCCTTCCACAAAAGATCCTTGACAATGAAGTTGGCAGGCAAAAATTCCCATGGCGCAGAAGTTGGACAATAAACCCAGTGGAAGAAAAAGTCGGGGTGTCGTTGGGGAACTTCAGCCTTTTTCGGCTGCATACGTGTAACTAACTCTAAGCCTAGAAAAAGAGACCAGGGAAGCTGACTGCAGTGAGCAGATGAGATCGGCCGCGAGCTATACTTCACGGGGGTGGCTGGCGGTCAGGTTGCCGCTCATCTGGCTCATCTCTGTTTTCTGCTCGGCAAGGGAGAGACCGTTGTCTGCTAACCACGACATCAGAATGTCTATCGCATGGCTGCATTTGGTAGAAACGTCCGGTAGGTGTTTCTCCACCGTGACCAGAGCGATGTCGTCTGCAAAATCGACTACGAAGCAGCCTTCAGGTAGTGACAGCCTCACTATCTCGTCATACTTGACGTTCCAAGGAAGTGGCCCGAGGACTGAGCCTTGGGGTACGCCTCCTGTCACGTGATGCCTCTGGTTTCCGGCGTCGAAGCTGTAAGCAGGACGCGATCCTTGAAGTAGTCGGCAATCAGCTGAACAAGATAGCCAGATATGCCGCCACGCTGAAGTGCTTGCAGGATTAGGCTCCAGCTTGCAGAGTTGAAGGCGTTTTAGACGTCCAAGGTGCATACGAGGCAGTACTTCTTGGAGCCTCCCCGCCATCTTTCGCCTTCAATGGCATTTTCTGCAAGCTGTGTTACCTCGCGGATCGCGTCAATGGGGCTTCGGAAGCCGTGCTGGTGGATTGATAGGGCTCCGCGCTCCTCGATTTCCCTTTCTAGTTTGTTGCCTATGATGCGCTCGAATATTTTGGCAACCGTATTCAGCATGCATAGGGGCCGAAATGAGAACGGGTCATCGTTCAGCTTGCCAGACTTCGGTATAAGCACAAGTCTTTGCTGCTTCCAGGCCTTTGGAAAGGTCTGCTCAGCGATGCATATGGTGTACAGCTGCACGAATAGCTTCGGGTAGGCCTTTACGATGGCATGCAGAGCTGCATTGGGGATGCCATCTGGTCCGGGGGCCTTGGGTGCTTTGCAGCTTGTCAGCGCGCTAAGGCCTTCCTCTTCGCAGGTGGGGATCGGATCACCCACAGTCACGCTGGGTAGTCTTAGAGGCGGCTGTGACGGGAACAGCGGGGCGACTATTGTTCCCAATTGCTGCTGGAAGGTTGGAGTCGGCTGTCTGGTTAGCTTACCCGTAACCATTTTGTAGGCTGAGCCAAACGGGTCTTGGTCAGCCGCATCGCAAAGCTCCTAAAAGCACTTGTGCTTGCTTGCCCTGATCGCCACCTTGAGGGCCTTTTTCCTCTCTCTGTACCGGGACTCATACAGCTCCTGCGTGGTGCGTCCTCGGCTTTTTTGGCATCTCCGCCTTGCAGCGAGATATTTGCTTCTGGCTAAGGCTATTTGCTGGTTCCACCAGGGGACTGGCTGCCTTCCGCTTCTTTTAGTGGATTTCTCCATTGCCGCGTCGCAGGCTGCCTTGATCCTGTCGGATATCGCATCCGCGCAGGTGTTTGCCTCGCCTGTGATGGTATTGGCATCCATGCAGCTTAGGAGCACCTCAGAGTTTAAAGTGTGTACCCTGTAGGCAGTTTCCCGGTTGGCTTGGTGTGGCTGACTGTGCCTCGTGTGGAAGACGATTGCAGCATGGTCGCTATAGGTGAGCAGGTGGGTGACTTCCCAGTAGCTGTTCCTAGTGAGCTCCGGACTGGCGATATAATATAATATATATAATAAATGACTCACGTCCTGCCTTGCTGTAGGTGAATCTCCTTCCATCGTTCAGTAGGCAGTCATCCAAGGTGGACAGGGCGTCAAGGATGATGGTTCCCCGCTGGGTCGTTATCGTACTCCCCGGCTGTGGACCACGCATTGAAGTCTCCAGCGATTATCACGGGGGACCGTCCGCGAGCATCTTGAGCGATCTTCTGCACTATCTTCCTGAACTCCTTAATGGGCAAGCTCGTGGCTAAGTTGCAACTATATATAGTTGTCGCTTGAAATTTAACCCTGGCGTAGCCAGGCCTCGACGCCCTCTGCGCTAGGTGGCCCGGGGGCTGCCCGCAGCTCCATATGGCTGCGCCGCCATTGGGGCTTTGCTGCCAGACTCCTTCGGGCTTTGGCCGGTAGGGCTCGATCAGTATGGCGACGTCAATGTTCTGCTCGTTGGCCGTCTGCAACAGTAGATCTTGGGCTGATCTACAGTGGTTAAGGTTAAGTTGGAGAACCCTAACCATTATTGATGCTTTTGATGGCCTTCGCGTACTCGGGGCAGTTCCTGCTCAGGGTCGCGTGCTCTGCGTCTCTCGCTGTCTTGCCACCTCGCGTGCATAGAATGCACCTGGGTTTGCCTTGGCACGTATTGTGCTTGTGGCCGGTGCCTCCACATTTGAAGATTGCTTCATGTAATCATGTATTTTATTTTGTATTTATTTATAATATATTTAATAAGTCTTTATTTATGTTAGTTTATCAATTTTACAATTTTGGTGCCGCTTAAGATGACGTGAACGATTTGCTAGTTCGAACGGTAGTGCAGATGTCGAAAGAATACATAAAAGAAATCACGCGTTTTCTTATCAGAGAAGAATAGAATAGAGAAATAGATTAGTGCCGAAATAAGCGCAGGTAGGCATATATTAGATTAGCATCGAATTCGGGCAACCACTTTAGTTACGGTTGAGGTCGTACTTGACTTCCCTCCGTTGAATTTACATTACTCCTGGAATGTTATTTCAAAAACAATCTCAATATTTGCTTGTAATACGGTCTAGTTTCCTAAAATTGTAGACTTAAGAATATTTTACAATTATGTTTGCTTAATTAAATTTTATGTTACAATATATTTAGATTTTGAGAAAAGTTTAACGGGTCTCTATATTTTGACCTGTTATTTTCCTATGAAAATGAACATTTTCGATACTGTTCTGTTATTAATATTTTCGTTTAACAACAGTTCTGTCTCTTTTGCAGTCTTTTTCGTCAATAAAAAATGTCTTTCACAGTTTTAACTATGTATTTCGGTCTCTGTTTTATATTTTGAAACCCAAAGTTTTTAACTAATTCACGATTTCCAAATTCATTGTGGTCAACTCTGTTTTCATTTATTTTATAATATTTAGATTTTTTTGTTTTTTATATTTTCCTGTAAGTTCTTCCAAACAGATTCATTAACATTATTGTGTAATAAGTCATTAGGTTTCTTGTTAAGTGTTATGTGTATTGTATCATTATATATTTCTACCGATTTAAGCGCAATGGTCCTATTGTCAGTTCCCCTAGTCTTATCGTCCAATTTAAAGGCTCTGATGTGCTCGTTTAACATTAAATGAAACCGTTCGATGTCTGAGTTTCCTGTGTGCGTATTTGGTGAAGTAAAATAATATTCAATGCCTTCAATATTAAGAAAATCCTTTATATATGCTGTACAAAACTCATTGTCGGCAATAATTTTTTTTGGCTTGCCTAGATTTGCGAATCATTCTCTTAGAGCACTGGCTATTATTATTATTATATAGTTTCGGTCTGCTAGATAGTGAATAGAAGCAAAGAGTATAGAACTATATAGAGAGGACATGTCATACAAAAAAATGTGTCGTATGGCGGGTTCCAGCAGTAGAACCCGCATTTTGACTGTGAAAAACGCATTGCTCGATTTTATTTTGAATCTAGTCGCCCGGGGCCCTCTTGCCTGCTTGGCCTAGCGGCTAAGGCATCGGACTACCAAGCTGAAGTGTAAGGGATCTAATACCAGTTACACTTTAGGTATCAATTTTTTTTGCTTTTTATTATTATTTTTATTCTTGAAAGTTATTTCAATTTTGGTCAGAAGTTTGCAACGCAGTGAAAGACTCCGATCCTATAAAAAATACATATATTATAAAGTATGCATTGATCAGCATCAATAACCGAGTCGATCTAGCCATGTCCGTCTGTCCGTCCTTCTGTCCGTCTGTCCGATTATACGCAAACTAGTCCATCAGTTTTTTATTTGCTTTCTTTATAATGTTTTTTTTATATATTTTTTTAGTTTTTTTTTTATATTTATGAATTTAAAAAAGTTGAATAAACGTTAAAAAAAGGATACTGAAAAAGCTTTAACGCGCTATATACTTTACATATATTTTAAATTAGTTAGTAACGATTCAAAACTATAATACAATATAGCAACGAATTTTTTTTTTTTATTTAATAAAAGTTTGTAAATTTTAAGGCTTATGAAATTTAAAATAAAAAAAAAAAAGTTATTAAAAAAAACACACAAAACTTAAAAACGCATTTGCGAGGGATCGATCCCCCATTGACAATGCTAACCAACGCTTTAACCCGCACGACCATAGATCGAGTTAAAATGCACAGAGGAAAAAACTTTTTTACTTTCAAAGTTGTTTCTCCCTCGCTTTAGCAAAATCAAAAATGAAATTTCGTTCAAAATTTGTTGACGGGCTCGTACATACATACACACAAGCCCCACATTTTTAGCTTTCATTTATTGTGTACACAATGCATAGGTGTAGCATTGTGTACACAATAAATGAAAGCTAAAAATAGAACAAATACCTGTATCCCTTTTTCCCCTTGCCAACAAGCGTAGGGCAGGCAAAGCATAGTAGATGCCCTCTCTATATAGTTCTATACTCTTTGATAGAAGCATGTTTTGATAGCTTATCGACACAGGTTAGTGTGTCAGTCAGGTCAGTGTTTTAGTGAAAAACCAAATGTCTATATGAACAATTTCATTGGATTTTGCCGGAGTTTCCGTTATGAGTAATTTTAATTTACTTGGATGTCTATCGTATTTGCACATATTGATTCCTATGCAGTTATTAATAAATTTATGGATTTCTAATTTAAGATTGGGAAAATATATTTCATTCTTAAGTTCAAAATACGTCCCATGTATTTCTCTATGGCTTTTTTTTTTTTGCATGATGGTCTTCTATTTTCTCTATCAAATATATCTTTCAAAAACTTCTCACATTTCAAGAAGCGAATTTTGTTGGAATCTGCAAAATATCTATTTATAGTCATCCGGATAGCCGGGAACAAATCCACTTCATCACAAACAATTCCTACGGATCCCTTTATCGGCAGAAACTCGTTCAATGCGTGTATTTCAAAATCTTCACTGTATTGTGGGAGTGAAATTGTTAAACGGATTTTTTTCCTATAAATTCTTTTCTTTGAGTAGTTTTCTCTAGACGACTTTTCTATTATGAGCTGATGTTTGTATATATTTATGGGAGATTCAATGCAATTAATTGGATCGATTTCCGTATGAATGGTGACAACATCAGATCTATGGTCATCTTCCTCACCCAAATCGGCCACTTGGTTTGTTTTCCCTTTAATGTATTGGATATCGAAGTTCTACTCATTTAAACTAATTTTCCAGCGTTGCATTTTTATATTAGGTTCCCGTAATGAATTTAACCACACAAGAGGACGGTGATCTGTTTGAATATAAAAATTCCTTCCATATAAGTACGGGCGAAAATATTTGGTTGCCCAAACAATACTTAATAGCTCCTTCTCAATGGTGCTGTAATTTAATTCGTGATTATTCAGAGTACGAGTAGCGAATGCTATGGGGTGGTCGGCTTGCGTCAAAACAGCTCCCAAGGCTGCGTTGCTTGCATCGGTTGTTAGAGTAAATGTTTTACAAAAATCTGGGTAAGCCAGTATCGGGTTCGAACATAAAAGTTCCTTAAGTTTCTCAAAAGATTCTAAGAAATCTTTGGTGGGAGTTACTTTTGAACCATTCTTTAGACATGATGTAAGAGGGAGAGCGACCTTAATGTAGTCTCTTATAAACTTTCTATAAAATCCTGTTAATCCGAGAAATTACGGAATTTGTTTAATAGTTTTCGGAACAGGAATTTTTTTAATAATGGCAATTTTTTTTTAGGGTTAGGCCTGATACCATCGGCTGAAATAATATGGCCTAAATACTCGGATTGACATTTTAAAAAATAACATTGATGACTTTGTACTTTCATATTAAACTGGGATAATCTTTTAAGTATCTTAGCAATAGAGTCAATATGTTCATTTAGCGAAGTCGAAAATATAAGTATATCGTCAAGATATACGACACATATCGTATTAATGAAGTCGTGAAGAACTTCATTCACCATACGCTGAAAGGATGCTGGGGCGTTTTTTAAGCCGAAAGGCCTTCTCGTAAATTCAAAGTGGCCAGTAGTTGTAGAAAATGCTGTCTTGTGACGGTCCTTAGGCTTAATCAGGATCTGGTGAAATCCCTTAGCTAAGTCCAAAGTCGTAAAATATTGTGAGTTACCTAGCTTTGAAAATTGGTTCTCCATATTTGGTATTGGGAATTTATCCCCTATCGTATTGGTGTTAAGATTTCTAAAATCAATAACTACTCGCCAAGTATCGGGTTCTGAAGTTCCTTTTTTGGGAACAATCCAGATAGGAGCATTATAAGGGCTCGTTGACTTTACTATTCCCCCGGATTCCAACATCTCATTTATTTATCTATCTACCTCTTTTTTTTTGTGCTTCAGCGACTCTATAAATTTTTGAATACACTGGAAGGTCGTTGACTGTCGGTATGCTGTGCTGATATTTGCTAATAGTAGTCAATTTATCACCGTCATAGTTGTAACGGGCATCTATAAATAATAACAAGGCTTGGTGATATGGGTGGATCCAGAGCGCACGCAAAAATGTTCCTCGGCTACGGCTCGTCAGCTAATGGTGTAGATCCTTGCTCTAATCCACCCATGCCTCTTCGATTATTATAGCAACTCAGATAGCGTGCTATGACAAACCTAACACAAATACTCTACTCCGGGGAGAAACACACACTTCTACACTTGGGCTATTGTTGGGCTTAAAGCCCTATGCACCTGCGATCGAGTCTACCGCTTTTCCACCTCAGCTGTTAATGAGGCGCCATCAGCCCACCCTTCCATCGGCCGTTCCACCTCCATTTCCCTTTTTTGAGAACGGCCCCTTCGCGGTTTCATTTCTACGGGGGTTTCATGTCCGCCGAGGACAAACACTCAATTTACCACATTATAAATATATTTATTTATCGGCTAACAAAATAAGATTCTCGAAACGAAATAATATCTGCCAAAGTACAGATTAAAATCCACATGGAATTTGACAGAATGGTATAAACATAATAAATAGGTAAAGTGCAATAAATATAATAAATAGGATAAATATAATGAATATATAATAAATATAATAAATATATTTAATAGCTTAAATAAAATGCGGCATGCTTCACCAACTTATTTAATTCCCATAAAATATTTCTTTACTTTAAATTTAAACAATGCATTTTTTTAGAAGTCGTGGCCTTTGGAACTTTATATGTTTTATATTCTTTTTCTTTTCATTTATTTTCTATAAAGACTCGAACCTTAGCAAAATACATGCAAAAGCTCTGAATACGATATTCATTGGCTGAGTGAGTTCTGCGCTCGTTTTCAAAATCTACTTTATGTTTCACTCAATTATCATTTTTTTCTCTCCTTTTTTTATTATCTTTACTTTACCATTCTTTAGTGCTTAGTGCAAAACTCAATTTTGGCCATTTTAACTCATGTTTTTTTCTTTCTCTCTATTCCTTTTTTTCTTTGTTTTTTTTTTGTTCAGCTAGACAACTCACACCAAACACACAATTAAAACCAAAGGTAGCCGCTTAAAATAAATTAATTATGCTTTGTTTGACCGCTCACCAATTTTTTAACAGCATCCGACGAAGAAAGCGCTTTATTCGGGGATACCTGTAAATTGCTGCAGAAGGAAAAATTACATATTTATTGTTCTTGGAGACACGAGCTTTCCACTTTCTTTAATTAATTTTCTTTAGCATTTATTTTCACTCCTTTTTTTTGGGGGGGATAAATATTAATATTAATAAATATAAATATCATAAATATTTTAAATTATAATTTTCAAAATTTCGCACCGAACTCAAACCATTGCAAAATACACACTACAGAAAAACCATCAAAGAAAATTTGTTAGAAATTATAAAACAATAAATTACCACAGTCAGAAACTCGACATTTTTTTTTAACTATTTCCTCTCCTCCTTTTCTTTTCCTCTCTCCTTTAACACCTTTCTATCAGTTTGTGAGGTTAAAAATTATATTTTTTTGTGCTGCTGGCACTTTATCCCTGATTCTTTTTTTCACTCCTGTGTTCGCCTTATTTTTTCTTCGATTTTCACCACGATTTTTTTTGGAATTTTCACCGCTTAATAACGCGATTAGGGGCAGGGTCACGACGAACAAAAACCACGCCCGCAGTGGATGCCCTTTTTTTTGAGTTTGGGCGCTCCCTCGTCGTTCTTCGACGATCGTACGTTGCGTAGACACTGACTACTCTTTCCGCCGCCATACTGCTCCAATGAGAACTTGTTGTTTGCTCGACTGCTGGTCGGTCTTCAATATCGTAATTTGAGCTCGTTTTTGGCTGCAGCCAGGCCCCTACAAAAATGACACAAAATTCTGCTGATCGGAGCCCCCTTTCTTTTCTTTCTTCAACTCACCTAATCACTAGGATTCGGCCAGCAAAAAAAATTAAAAATAAATCTCTTTGCCTTTTCCCTCGAAACTCCTCCAGAGTTGAGCAGAGTTTCATAAGCTGGGCCCAAGTCTTTCCACAAGCAATTAATGCTATTTCTGATTGGCACGACTTTCTCTGAGGAAGGTGTAAATGGAAATGAACGCCGATGCCGCTTGCCCATGGCGCCAAACCCTTTAACAGCCAAGCTACATCCCGCTCTCACAAGAACGCATCTGACAATTCGCCCTGCTGACCTATGCTGCTTTCTCTTACCTAGCGAATCGAGTTCGTCAACCGACACACAGATGACGCTTGCTCCATCTTTTCTCCGTTGGTCTACCAGCGCTACATAATAGAACACAATGTTAAATTTTTCTAAAAGTCTTATAAGCTTTTCAATTTCTTCTGGATTCAGTTTATTTGTTATGTGTTTACATACATACAGCGTTTTTTGTAATAAGAATTTGTTTGTCAAACTTAATTATTGCCGGTAAAGGTTTCAAAATATTACAACCGATTATGCCATAAAAATCCGATACTAAGTCTGCTTCTAACATTTCTCTCTTTGCATTTGGTAGGCTAAATTTCTTAAACATTGGGATTGTTATTTTAGTTGAAACCACTCTTATTGAATTGATAGTTTTGATATTTAAAGGGGCTTCCAAATGTGAGCGGAACGAATGGTGGAATAGGTTTTTCTTTATTATAGATGTACCTGCCCTCGAGTCTATGAGAAGCTTAAGGGGTATTGATTGGGTCCTAATAATTATATAGGAAAGAGCTCGGACGCTGGTAGCTGAAAATTTGCCGCTGCTTCGGGTTGAAGCGAACTGACTTCCATCTCAGGGACTCTGCTAGTAGTGGGGTGTGACCATATCCGTTAGAGATTGTATTATGTTCGGTGTTAACTCTTTCTGATGGCCTGCGAGAGCTCGAGGGAAGTTGAGAAATATTTTGGTTAATTGGGTCCGGTCTAACAGGGTAGTTTCGAATAGGATAGCTTCTATTATTAAAGTTCCTTAATGGGGTTTCGACGTTAGGCGAAAATGTCTGCTTATTATTAGTATATAGTCGTAAATTATAGTTTTTAAAGAAATAATCAGTTTCAATTAACATTTCCTTAGCTTTAAGATGTGTTTTCGGGTTTATAGCTTGAAGAATTAATTTTGGCTCGTTAGGTAGCTTAGCGATAAACATTTTTAAAACCATATTTTCGTTTGTGTCACTTGTGTACCACTAATATTCTTCCATTTGAGATTTTAAATTTAACTTAGTTAACTGGTTTGTGAGATATTCGTACAAATCATTGATATTATTTCTTAATTCTGATGTTTTTATTTTATTTACTATAGTTTCGAAACTTTCGGCTATATTTAAGTTGGATTTTAAGAAGTGTTTTACAGCTATCCACTCGGAAGTGTTGTTATTATTAATTAATGCAATATTTGCCTTTTATCGAATTTTGCATCTTACTCTTAAGTCAAACAGCTCAATACTGCTTGCATCTGCGGTCTCAGCTAGTTTTCGCAGTACGTCCACATGCAGATTTTTCCGTTTCAATGATGGCTGGCTTGGTGTATTAATGTGGTGTATTAATTATTAATATTAATTATTAATTAATGTGTGTATTAATTGTGGTGTTTTGCAAAAATATGTGGGGCTTATAGTGAGGCTCGGTAAGACTTTAATATTACTGGCCAATTTAGCCGCACTTTGTATGTTTATAGGAAAAAAAAGCTTTATACGCTCTTTCCAAAACATTTAATAGTCAATGGTCGATTAGTTTTTATCACTTTTGGCGACTGCGCCAATTATGTATTTTCTTTCGTATTTATTTATAATATATTTAAAAAGGCTTTATTTATATTAGTTTATAAATTTTACAATTTTGGAGCCGCTAAAGTCGACGTGAACGCTTTGCTCGTTCGAACGGTAGTGCAGGTGTCGAAAGAATACATAAAAGAAATCACGCGTTTTCTTATCAGAGAAGAATAGGAAAGAGAAATAGATAAGTACCGAATAGGCATATATTAGCTTAGCATCGAATTCGGGCAATCACTGGAATTACGGTTGAGGTCGTACTTGACTCTGTGTGGCTTTGGCCGTAGCTTCAGAAGCGCGGCACCTTGCCGAGGTGTGTCCGAAACCCATGCATTTATAGCAACGCCTCGGTTCCACGTTCTCTCAAATGCGCAAGGCTACCCATCCAATTCGGATTTTCCCCTTTTCGAGCAGTCTCCGCGCGTGCTCGGGCCTCAGGTTTACCGTCGTAATTTGCGTTCCTCCGAACGCTTTCCGCATCCTGGGCGCAGCGTCGCCTGGGATATCGCAGTCCTCTACCGCAAATAGCGCAATCGTGACCATCCCCCGCTGGTCAGGTTGTCGAGATTACGGATCTCCACCTGGACCGTCTCCTACATAACTGTCACCTCCGCATTGCCGGAGCTGGCAGTCTTTAAGGCCGCTTGCAGTTGCTGCGTGGATGGGTCGCGATGCTTCTGCATCCGTACAAGGAGTCCACCATTAGCAGTCCTTTGCAGGCCCTGCATGCCTTCCTTGAGTCCTTGGAGTGAGGGCTCCGTCTTGATAATCCTCAGCATGTCTGCGTAGGATCCTTCGCTGCACTTATTCAGGATAGCATCGGAGCGCTGCTTCCTGGGCTTCATGGTGCGAGGGGCCTGTTGCTCTTCTTGCACTCTGCTCTCCGCCTTGGCGTGGGTGACCTAGGGATTTGGTCTGGGCTTGACCTGCTGCCATGCCGCAGTTCCGGGTCTGCTCGCGGGTGTAGCACTAGAGGCCGTGCCAGACAGCGTGGGGGTGGTCTGCTGGCTTGCGCATGCCGTGGAGCCTTGGTATGGCCGCCGGCCAATGACGCGCTGATGTCAAGCTGCAGCTTCTTCATCGCGATCATCGAGTCGATCGTCCTCCGCGTGACGTGGCGGACCACCTTCTTGTTGTTGCCCTTCGTGTCGGTGAACTTGGTCACCATTTCGTCCAGCATTTCACCCAATCTTTCAACTAGCGCAGCTGTTGTTTCTTCGACCCTTTGCTTCTTGTTGGTCCCCGTTTGTTTTCCATCAGGACTCGCTGCATCCCGACATCTCGTAGGGGTGGCCATCTCTTCCTCGTCTTTGCCAAAGGTGAATATCGGCGCATGCACTTTCGGCGGCGCTGACAACGGGTGCGTTTCAATGCTGGTCTCAGGTGGCGAGCGTGTCACCTTCTGCTTCGTCCGTTGGAAGCTTAAGTAAAGCTACTCCTCGGCTCTCGCTATAGCTAACGCCTGGGTCTCATCGTCCCGGCCTGTTGGCTTCTGTTTGCTCATCGCACCTGCTCCTAATTGGGATCCCTCGGTGCACAGGGATTTCCCCCAGCGGTTGCTTAATGGGAGTTATACCGCTCCTTCTCGGTCCCCAGAGCCCCTTTATTGGCGCCGCAGCGGAGGGGTTGGATGATGGCCCGATTCCGGCCTTCTGCTTTTTTTTCCCAATTGAAAATTGCGGAAACTGGGACCGTGGAGGCTAGCCTTCCAGCTGTTCGTGCAAATTTAAAGTTAAACTAATAGCCAAAAATTTGGTTTAGCTTTTAATTTAAAATTAAAATTTGAAATTTAAAGTTGCGCGGGCTACTCGCGTTTTCCAACACTACGCAACTGAGAAAGCTCCCCATGCTGATCTTGTTGTGCTGCGAACGGTGAGGAGAAACGCGAGGGAAAAAAGTGGCTTGTGGAAACTATTCCGCATCGTGAGAGTTTGCGGCGTGTATGGTTTGGATAGAGCCGCTCACTGGACGAGAGAGAGGTCCCCCCTTGCCCTGAAGATCTATGGTGGTCGCATTACCAAGATTCTGGGAGCCCGGATAACCTGCCGGGGCCGGTTCTGGTACGTACCTTTGACCCGAGGTGTCTCACTCTGCACTAATACTGCTTTTCAGCGGCTGTCGAGTTGCTTACACTGACTCCTGGACGGTTCACTTTCGGAGCTCGGAAAAACGCGTTCAACCACTGTGAGTAAACAAACTGGCCACTTGAATATGTGTGTGTTTGTTTGTGTGCTTGGAAACGATTCCCAGCAAGCGACAGCGAAAAAGGGTTATGTTTAAACGATATTAAACAATTACACTACCAAATTGCAGACTTCGAAAAACTCTATCACGTCGGGGTCATCAAAATGTTTATGGGAAAGACAACAAATATGTCATCCGTTTGCAAATAAATAATTGCAAACGCACGAATAGGTTGAATTAAATATGCCGTGTTTATTATGTTCTCGGTCTAGTCGGAGCTGCAACTGCCAATCAAAAAGCTTGGCTTCAATAATATATGCAGTGTCCTCTTTTCAATAAAGTTGTAACACCGACTCTAAATTTGGATATTGTTTATTCCATTCAAATTATAACTTGTAACTTGAGTTAACAAAGATTGTTGAGATTCTGGCGCCGACTGTCTTGCGAAGAGTTGCCAGACTTTTCTAGTACGTTTTAAGTAGAGAGCCAGAGTCTAATAGGTGTGACCACTTCTGGTAACCCTATCCACTTCAAGAACCCTCCCGGATCCCACATTCGGCCTTCCTGACGTTGGATTCGACCCGAACGGCTTCATATATTCTGACACTGTCTTCGTCTTATATGGCCCTTCTCATTGCCCTACTCTTTTAACCTCACCTCACCTGACCTTGACTACTTTATAAGGCCCTAAGTACTTTCCTTTTAACTTCAAGCCAGTTCCATACTGGGTACGCTTAATAGCTACTAAATCATTGACTGCGAACTTCCTTTCCAACTTCCTTTTAGAGTCAAACGCCCTTTTGTTTTCTGTCTGGATGTCATGAATATTCTCTCTAGCTGTTACTCTTAACTTCTCTCTTTCATCGTCTAGCTCAAACACTCTTCAATCAACTCTTTTAACTCAAGATTGCTAGAAACACGCATATCTAACAGTTTGAATGGGGAAACTTTTGTACTCCTCGGCTTTGTGTTATTAATCGTTTGTTGTACCCTGCCGACCCTGCCTCTTGGCTCAGCTTTGATAGCATTGGGACCACTATCTTATGCATACGCTCTACTTGTCCGTTACCCCTAGGAACTTCTGTTGCAAAAAGTAAATGTTGAATATTCTCCCTTTCTCAATACTCCTTAAACAAGTGTGATGTAAAAGCTGTTTCTCGATCCGATACAATCCTGTATAGGTTACCGAAAATAACGGATTGACGATCCAAGCAACTAAAAACCTCCTCAACGCCTGTACTTCGTGTAGGATATAGCCATACGTATTTAGAAAAAGCATCAACGATGACGAGAATATGGTTATAACGCATTTTGGTTAACTCCATCGGGCCTACATGGTCAATATGGTACGTTACCAGCGGCTTGTCACCTTTGTCGATCGGTGCCAGAAACCCTTCTTGCTTACCAGCTTTTGCAATCACTAAAATGCACTCTACACAGCTCTCAACAATTCTCAAAACTTTCTCTTTTATCTTTGGGATGTAATATGACTTTTCGACCAACTCCTGAGTCTTTTTAGATGAAAAATGACCTTGCTTATGTGCATTTCAAATTATTTCTTCTTCCATGAGCGATGGAACTACCAGCAACTCCCTGTTTGGATCCTTGAATAGGATTTCGTTCGATATGTAGTAATCTTCATACCCATTTGTCTCAACTACGCTCTTGACTGCCCTCGTCCAATCATCTGATTGCTGTGCCTCTCTTAAACGATGTATTAAGCTATCCGTCACCACAAAACAATACGCCCTGCTCAATGCATCTACATATCTCATTTTGTTCCCTGACCTATGCCCGATTTCATAGCGAAATCTTGCAAGTACATTGCCCAGCGCGAAACTCTAAGTGGAATCTCCTTTTTCTTCATAGTCATGGCAAAGGCATTGCAGTCCGTGACTATTTTAAATATTTTCCCGAGGACCTAAACTCTTCACTTGACCAAAGCTCCAATGACTGCAAGCACTTCCAGTTGATACGAATGGTACTTCTCTTCGCACGGTTTGGTCTTCCGACTCATATAGAAAATTGGGTGCCACAAACTATCTTCTCTGTCTCGCTGAAGCAACACGGCTCCGAATCCAAATTTTGAAGCATTGGTATGGATTTCTGTTTCGAGCGAAGGGTCATACAACTTGAGAACGGGGCCCCTGATTAATGCTGCTTTTAATTTGTTAAACGCTTCTACCTGCATTTCTTTGAACTCGAATTTAGCTTCCTTCCCTAATAAATCAGACAATGGCTTGGCAGTTACTGCATAACTTTCCACGAACCCTAGAAAATACGATGTCAAACCTAAAATTCTTTGGATTCCCTTATTATCACAAGGAATCGGAAAATCAGCCACAGCTTTGGTTTTCTCTTCACCGGGTTTGATTGTACCCTTTTCTACGATGTATCCGAGAAAATTTACCATCCACTCGCAATGCCAAAATTTCGCCTCTCTCCATTTTACAAATGTAACCTGCTAATAATTACAGTTATTATGATGACAAAATAGTATTTTAACTCTAATTTCTTTTTGATAAATTTGTAAGCAAACCAACAGCTCTGCGACAACCCTGTTTCGCCTTTTGCTGTCTCGTTTCTTGTCGCGTTTACCGCTCCCTGTGGCGTCTCTTCTCATCCTTCTTCCTCTCCTGCACGCACACAGCTACTTGCTACGCCTCCAATTGGAATCAGCTTTGCCTGATTGCAAAACCACGTGCCTTTGCTCTGGCCAACAAGGTTATGTTCGCACCGACGATGCTTGCTGCTCCCGCTGTGATCTTCTCTCGACTGCTTCGCTTTGCTTTTTGCTTTTCTCCAGCCCTATCTGCTGCTTCTCTGCTTTCTCCAGCCTGCTCTGCTGCTGCTCCGAGGTTCAACTCAATAGGAATTACCTGGCCGTCGACGTCTGCCTCCAAGTCCGTGTTCCAATCCTGGCCAACACGTTCTTGCCCGCACGCTCCGCTAACGCCACCAGCTCCAATGTCTTGTCTGTTCTCGCTTTTGAACTTTCCAGCCGCCACGCTGCCACTTTGCAACTGTACCGCTGCCTCTTCCAGATTGTCCTCAATTGGAATCACCTGGCCGTCGATGTCTGTCCAACGCCACCAGCTCCTATGTCTTGTCCGATCTCGTCTGTCTCCAGCCTGCTCCGCTGCTGCTCTTGCTCTTTACAATCTCCTCATGAAATTCGTGGTCCTCGTGATGAAATCTTTCGCGTCTCTTGCTGTCTCTTTCGCTCTTAGACCAATTTGACTTGTCTTTCACAAAACTTTTTACCAGTTTTCTATTTTCAATTGTTCTTATTTCATTATTCTCTGCACTTTACAAGATTTTGTTTTATATTTCTCTCGTGTGAAATTTACTACTTAAGGCCCAAGCTGTTGAACGGTAGGCAAATATCCCGGACGAGACCCCAATAATGCGTTGTCCTCTTTTTAATAAAGTTGTAACACCGACTTTAAATTAGAATATTGTTTATTCCATTCAAATTATAACTTGCAACTTAAGTTAACAAAGATTGTTCTGTGCGAAGTGTGTGTGATCGTAACAAGATTCTGGCGGCGACTGACTTGCGAAGAGTTGCCAGACTTTTCTAGCACTCTGGATTACTTCCTTAATTAGTACGTTTTAAGTAGAGAGTCAGAGACTAATAGGTGTGACCACTTCTGGTAACCCTATCCACTTCACGAACCCTACCGGATCCCACATATATGTTTAAAATGGCATGAGCTTAATGTGTACAATACAATGAGATAGCTCTACAGCTTATGCGAGATAAGAAGAAGAAGAAGAATATAAATAAGAAAGAGAACGACGAAGAGCGCAGCAGGTGCAACGGTAAACCTATGCGCGGATTACTAGGTCCCGACGGTCTGCTCCGAACAATTGTCTAAAAAAAAACGATTTTTTCACTTTGGTAGATTTTTCAATACATATGTAAATTTAACAACAATTACCTGTCAGATGGCATCTAGAATATTTTATTATCTTATTCGGTTTAAAAGTTTTGATTTTTGCAACGTAAATTGATAAAAGGCTCTACGGTGCCACGTTGAGATCGAAAAACGGAAGAGAAAGAGACGCTAAACGGTGTGACCGTACACTCCTTTTCACAAAAATCTCATATGGCAATTTATGGTTATAACAAAGCATACAATATATGGGGAATTATCTATGTGATACATTTAACAGTAACAAAAGTGGGACGACAACGAGTTACTATTGAACTCTCACGTAAAAATGTAACTGTTAGACAATGTTACAGAACTACTGCCGAATGCCTATGTGGTCGTTGTTCATTAAATCATATGACGGGCTCTACACAATGTTTGGCTAAAACACGCTGCATATGATGGATCTTGCCCGGAAGTTTAAGAGTCGCCGATCTGGAGTAGCCGCAGAGGTGGTGCTGTTAATCTAAACAGGCGTGAGATTACTCATTACCATCTGCATAAAGTAAGAACGGAAACTATTCAGCTGGCTGCCATTGGGAACGTTGTGATTAGTGCCGAGTCTTACCAACTCCTTGGACAGCTTGGTCATATGTTTATTCTTGGTGCTGACTTTAACGCCAAACATCGAGTGTGTGGGGCAGCTTTAGAGCTAACAGGAGAGGCACAGCACTCACACACACATGACGCACTGACAAATTGTTGCCTACAAGTGCTGGCGCCTGGCAACTCCACCTGGTAACCATCCGGTATCAGAGGAAGTCCTTCATGTCTGGATATCTTTTTGTACAGGTGTATTCCTGATAGCCTTCTATCTATTCGGGATGAGCAAGACCGAAGCTCGGATCATTTGTCTCTCATTGCTACTCTATCGTTAAGCCCGATCCGAACCATCACTAGCCGCCTTAAGCCGGGATCTGACATACGGATATTTAAGGAAGCCATTGGCAACTTCCTGAATCTTAACTCTATTCCCAACAGAAAAGATTATGTTGATGCTGCAATCAGGATCAAGGAAGCAGCTGATTCTGCTGCTCCACGTGTGTCGCTTCGTCAACCTAATCTACATGCTGTTATCATTTGTGCAGAATTGGAGGCCCTGCTCCTTTTTAAAAAGAGGCTTAGGATGGAATATATCCGCATCAATGATCCTAGAGTGGGCAGGTTATGTATATAGAAGGATTGCTAATCGTGTTTGGAAAAGGCTCTCTCGACTGATGGCGTTAGCATTGGATAGAAAGCTCGAGACCGCTACTGCTTTGGACGCTCACCAGTTCCTTTAAGAGGCAATCCACGCCGAGATTTTCAGTCAGGACAGTCAACACAGGACAGAGTTGAAGCTTTCGCCATGGACCTAAAGGAGAGGTTTACTCCCTTTGGCACCTTTTCTCCTAATAGGCAGCAGTTGGTGGCTGATAGATACTCTGGCTGAACCTCACCAAATGCAGCTTCCTGTAGCTCCTATTACTTTTTCGGAGATCAAAGTGGATATCAAGCGTCTTAAAATAAAAAAGGCACCGGGCGAAGATCTTGTAGATAATCTCATTGCAAAGGCCTTACCTACCAGAGCTCTACTGTTTTTGTTTATTATTGTGAAGTAGTTCTTAGGCTGGGGTGAAGCTCAGTCACGACAGGATCTCTTTATAGAAAATTTATAAAGATAGGACAATGGGTCTTCGATGAACGGTGGGCTGACGTGAGATGGAAGCTGTCAGCGACCGGGCTACCAAGCTGGAAACGGTTTTATTTTGGTTTTAGCAAATAGCGAGGGTGTTTGAGGTAGCGCGTATTGGGTCTGGCTCATGGCATTCGCCGCGAGGAGACCGAGAGGGATCGATTACGGGACGTTTTTCTACACGTTAGGAACTATGCATCTGCCAGGTGGAATCACAACCAGCACTCGCCGAGAAGGTCGTCACCCTGGATGGCAAGTTCCGCCGTCAGCACACGCTGACGGTTATGCGGCCGGCTGCGCCTGGCCCCGAACAAGTTTTCTGGATGTAAAAATATGGGTTCATCGTGATATGGGTGTGCTTCGGTATTTTAGCCGGGCAGTAAATAGAATTTAATTAATCTTCATTTTTAAATATTTTTGTTTATTTGTTATTCATTTATTTTTCTCAGTGTATTTCTATTTTTATAAGATTTTATACATCGTACATTTTTCTCAGTGTAGTTTTCTTCAGTTTAATTTTTCTCAGTATAATTTTCTTCAGGGTAAATTTTTCCGCGCTTATTTCTAGGGTTTTTGTATACAAATTTTCTCTGGGACATGTTTTCATTTGGTTGGAGATTGAGGTTATGTTTTGTGCAAGGTTCAAATTTGGATCGGGGCAAAGTTTGAGGTTAAATTCACTCTGCGGCGATACCGCATCGAGTCCCGCCGATATTTTTATATGCACTTGGCCATGTTGGCTGAATCTCCCTGCTGGCCACTCGTTGCGCACACACTCACACGGGCACACGCCTGTCTGCTGGGTGCTCCGCCGCTGGTCCTGGGCCGGTATAAGTCCCTCGATGTCTATAATAAATAATAAAATAAATAATAAAAATTTCCGCGTCGATCTCCGCTCCGCATCCTCCTCGCGGTGTAGATGGTTCACCAGCGATCGTGGGAGGTGGTCTCCGCCCACCTGGATGCGCCCATGCCTTGGCGGTCGCACACAATCCTCTGCGGATGACCGGCTTCGCGGAGAAGGTGACGCTGCTGGGGCCGGCGACGGCTCCGGGGCTGTTGCTGGCCTCGGGGCTGGGTTGGATGGGTTGCGGTGGGCCTGGACGGCGGCTGGTGGGCCGCGGTAGGCCTAGGCGGCGACTGGGAAGCCGTAGGTGGCGGCTCGGAGGCTGCTGGTGGCCTCGGTGGCGCTAAGGGGTCTGCGCCCGACGCTATGGGGTGTGCCTCCGATTGGATGGTTCCTTCGTCGTCGTCCAGGGATTCTGGACACGGCTCGATGGCCTCCTCGGCACACCGCACGAGGTACTTCCAGTCGGGGGTGTGGTCTGACGCCATAGCTGTGGTGAAACAAAGTTTTATTAGCCTTTGTGTGGTGAAAGGGCTACTTAACGGTTTTTGATTCGCAGTTAGTTGTTAGTTTGGGGGGAGTTAAAGAATACAGGCACTGGGAGCATTGAGTTCCCCCTTAGGGGAGTGGTGACGTTTTGAAGGCACACTATCCAGAAAGTGGTCCCCACTGACTCAGTGTTGGCTCCTGTCACAGTGTTCCGATCTGGCTCTTGGCCAGGATTAAGCGTCACTCGACGGCTAAATCCACTAGTGGCTTGCATTTCCTTGTGTTGTGCCGTCTTGGTGCGGGCTTCTTCGTGCTGTGCCGCCTTGGTGCGGGCTTCCTTGAGTTAAGCGTCACTCGACGACTAAACGTTCGATGTCCTCTTGACATTTTCTGGGTTATCTGGCCTTCCGGGTACCAGATTCTGCGTTCCTAGATCGTTGACTGCTTCCTTCAGGTCTTCTAGCGATGCCGTTCTGCGATGCTTGCTGGTGGGTGGGTGGCTGATGGTGGGCGAGATGAACCTGAGGACCTTGTATGGCCCCTTATACTTAGCCGCTAGCTTTGCGGCAAAGTTATTCGCCTCCTTTTACAAGTGATGCTGCTTCACGAATACCAAAGACCCTACTGTTGGTCTCCACTCGAGTCGTCGCAGATCATAGTGATTCCTCTGCTCCAGCGAAGCGCGCTGGGTGTTCGCCACAGCCGAACTCGGAACATGGCTTGGCCCCGGGGTGACTTCAGCGTACAAGGCTCCTGGGAGTCTTGGTTCTCGGCCTTGGTGGAATCCGAAACGCTGCTATTTATGGCCAGTTTTAACTCGGGGAGGCGTTCGTCCCACGTTGTCTGCTTATCCTCGATGTACTGGGCGACCATAGTTTTAATGGTGCGATTGGCCCTCTCTGTCGGGTTCTGCTGCGGTGTATAAGGTGCCGTTTGCTGGATCTCCATTCCCGCCTATTTGCAGAAAGCTTTGAAGGAACGACTCGTAAATTGAGTCCCGTTGTCACAAAGGAAGGTGCGTGGAGTCCCGAAATGGTTCAAAATCCTCTCGCGAAAGGATTTTTCCAGATGCACCGAAGCTGCTTTTTCTTTGGGGACCAGTTCAATCCATTTCGAAAAGGCGTCAAAAAATACTAGAAGCATGCTTTTCCCGCTCTTAGACCGCGGAAAGAGGTCCGCTGTCTTACTTTGGCTTACCTTGAAGCATTGAGAAGTGTTGCACTTGCGAACATATCTGGCTATGTCTCAAAAATGTCCCGGCCAGTAATACCTCTGGGCGACCCGGGTGGTGGTTATCCTGATGCCGAGATGTCCTGCCGTTGTCTGGTCATGACACTCCGACAGCACTCTCTGCCGATGTTCCTTGGCCACATACAGTTTCCATGGCACGGAGTCTTCATCGTCGGGTCGGGATCCAATATGCCGATATAACTGATGATTCTCGTACACGTACTCCGGGAAATCCACAGGCTTGTCCTGAATGAGTTTCAGCATCCGCTGATACCAGGTGCAACCGGGTTGATTCTCCTGAATCATATGTAGTACTTCCAGGGGCTGTCATGACAGCGCGATTGAGTTGAGCCACTTCAAAGCAAGATGGTCCGTTATCACCTCGAATTGATATCCTTCAAAGTAACCACTAAGCTTCCTTATGGCCCAGATAATAGCCAGACACTCATTCTCGGTAGTTGAATAGTTCTCTTCAGCTGCAATGAGTCGTCGGCTTGCGAATGCGATGACGCGTTCTTCTCCCTTGCTCAGGGGCCTCCTTAAGTTTCCTTTTCAATTCTTCAAACGCGTCTTGCTGGTCTTGCTGCCTTTGCCATTTCCTACCTTTCTTCAGCAATAGAGACATGGGTTGTACGATGCTGGCGAAGTTGGGTACAAATCTCCTGTACCATGACGCGATACCAAGACATCTTCTTAGCTCTCTGCAAGTTGTAGGTGGACTGAGTTGTCGTACTGCCGAAATCTTGTCGGGATCAGTGTCGATTCCTTCCCCGCTGATGACATGGCCAAAGTTTACCAGGCTACGCTTAAAGAAACTGCATTTCTTTGCGTTGAGGCGGAGGTTCGCCTTCCGTAACCGTCGGAATACTTCCTGTAGGTGCTGTACATGCTCCTCTAGGGTGCGTCCGATTATGATAATATCATTGGTCTCCATGTCGGGGCCTATGACCTTCCAATGGTACAGTCCCCTTCCTGGGACTGTAAAAGCAGTGCACTCGCGACTGTTCTTGGCCAAAGGGATCTGCCAATATCCGCTTTTCAGGTCAAGATTCGAGATGTACTTGGCGTCGCGCAGCCGCTCCAAGATGTGGGTTATCCTTGGCAGCGAATACGCATCTGGAATTGAATGGGCATTTAGTTGCCGAAAATCAACACATAACCCCATCTCTCCAGATTTCTTGCCCACGAGCACAATAGGCGCGCTGTGGGGGCTTCGCGAAGGCTCTATGCAGTCGTTGCGCAATAGTTCGTCATAAATAATCCTCTGCATCGCGGGATTCTTGGGAAACACCTCTGTTTAATTGGCTTGTCATCCCGCATTGTGATTGAGTGCTCGGCGATATGTGACACTCCGGTCAA